>SWBG01000042.1:0-209600 GCA_023848605.1 Aureobasidium sp. EXF-10728
ACCCTAACCCTAACCCTAACCCTAACCCTAACCCTAACCCTAACCCTAACCCTAACCCTAACCCTAACCCTAACCCTAAAACCCTAAACCCTATGTACTTAGATTAATGCTAAGTATAGTAAGAAAGTATACTAGCCTACTCTAGTATGGCTTGTTATATATATGCTATATAATAAACTTATCTAATAGCCGTAACATATAATAGTCTAGCCTTGCTTTAAAGTCCAAAATAGTCTTATAAAGGTCTTAATTATTAAGAATGTCCTAGATTCTTTAGTAATAGTACTTCTAGCGGCCCTATTATAGGAACTTTTTTACTATAATATAGAGCCTAGTAGCCGGATTATTATCTTATAATACCGGCGCAAAACCGTTACTAGACATAATTGCCCTATATAGCTAAAAAGAATAGTATATAAGCTAAGCCTAGTACTAAGCTATGCATTACTAGCTACGTGCTATCTAAAACCGGAAAAGGGGTTAGAATCTAGCCTATTTTGGCTTAGGTTCTTTAAGTAGACACTATATATTAAGTAATAGCATATTAAGGCCGCGGACTGCCGTCTTAACAACTTATTTTACTAAAGATCTTACTTTTAACATTTTGGGTTTATTAACACTAGGGGCTTTTACTACTATAATAAGTAAAGACCGGTTCTAATACCGCTAAAGTTTATAATCTTATTAGATATGCTTAAACTAACTAGTCTAATTATATTATAAGGGCTATTTTATGCCCTAGGCCATTAGGGTTTGCTCTTTAAGTTATATAGCGTTTTATATTGCTATAAGAAAGGTATTTAAAGGGTTAGTAGGTATGGCGTTAGAACCGGCCCTATATTAATCCCGGCGTAAGCTAGGGCTAGATAGGTTACTAGAATCTATATTACTAATAGTTAGATTGCCCTACCTAACTATAGTCTAGGGGTAGTATAGGCCTTTAATAGTAAAGTAACATAGCTTAGCGTTATTAGTAAAGAATATCTAGATTCTAACATTTTGCTAACGGTTCTTTTTAATACTAGTACGGACCTCTAATATAGCTTAGCCCCTAATAGAAAGCTAGCCATTATACTAGCTATTCTAATGCCGACATATAGCCGTATAGTTAGCAGTAAGGTAGTTATAATACTTTATACCGCGTTTAGACTAGTAGTAATACTATAGCGCATTATATAGGGATTTAAGGCATAATATCGGTTATAAGCCTAGTATAAAAAGCGGCACTTAATTATATAGTAGTAGGCTAGTAAGATTATAGTTGCTTAAAACCATATTATAGCTTAAAATAAAAGTAAAGCTATTATACCTCTAGAAATAGCGTACTATTACTAATTTTTTAGGGCTAATAGCGGTTTAGTACTTAGTATAGAT
This sequence comes from Aureobasidium sp. EXF-10728, assembly GCA_023848605.1. Lineage (NCBI taxonomy): Eukaryota > Fungi > Ascomycota > Dothideomycetes > Dothideales > Saccotheciaceae > Aureobasidium > Aureobasidium sp. EXF-10728. Next base: position 1,375 of record SWBG01000042.1, read on the forward strand.
AAGAATATAGTATATAGTAAGATAGACTAAAAAAGGTAATATATTTAAAAGCAAGTAGTTGCTATCTTAAACTAGTATTATAGCGCTATATAGGTGGAAACCGGACTAGGTAGTAGAATAAGGTAGCGCTAGAAATATATTCTTATTACTACCTAAAGATTTAAGGCTAAAGGGCAAGCTTAAATCTTTTACCTCTTTATAGGGCAAATCCTTCTAGGTCCGGCGCTATAAAAAAGTTGTAGTATTTTTATTATAGGGCAAAAAAGAGGCTAGTATATTATTGCTCTAGGGCTATAATAGGGCTAATATATAATTGCTCTATAACTATAATAAAAACGATCTTTTTTTATTCTAGGACTATAACGGGCTTAATATATGCTTATTTTATAATAGTAATAAAAACGGCGTTTTTTTACTCTAGAAATATAACAAAAACGGCATGTTCTTACTTCTTATATATACTAGAAATGTTATATTATCTATGTTTATAATGCGCAGTATAGCATATAAGAAATCTAGGGTTAGAACCGTATTATACTATATAGCTAGTTTATTATTATGCTAGTTATTAAAAAGAAGTAGCTAGTCTAGTATAGCTAGAATAAAGCCCTAGTCTAGTATGGCTAAAATAGAGCCCTAGTCTAGTATGGCTAAAATAGAGCCTAGGTTAGAATTAATTTTAAGGCGATTATTAGAAGCTTAAGTATATAAAGGCTTATTAACATTAGGGTCTAGATAGAAGTCTAGGTTAGGATTAATTTTAAGGTAGTTGTTAGAGGCCTAAGTATATATAGGCTTATTATAGTTAGGGTCTAGATAGAAGTCTAGGTTAAAATTAATTTTAAGGCAGTTATTAAAAGGGCATATATATATAGGCTTATTATTAGGGTCTAAGTTAGAGTCTAGATTAGGGTCTAGGTTAGACTCTAGGTTAGACTCTAAGTTAGAGTCTAAGTTAGAATTAACTATGTTTTATAATGGCTCTAGCTATAAGTATAAGCAAGGTAAAGCACTAGTATGTTTGTTTAAATAGGGCATATATAATAACTATACTAAAATAAAATAGATTATACGCTAAAATAAGTATTAGTCTTAAAACGGGTAAGGTAAAGCTTTATAGTTCTATAACTAGTAAGGCATATAGAATAACGGTACGGAAAAAAAAGGTACTATAATAAAAGCTAGATTATATATGCATAGAAATAAGAAGGGCGCAAAGATTAGAGTTAGAAACAAAATAGGGTTTAGATAAAGACTAAAGGGCTTTTCTAGCTATGCTAACAAATAACTTAATAAGGGCTAGGCTATATCTTTGTTATTACTATACTAGTCTAACGGTTATAGCGGACTTATATTAGTATATTTTTAGGGGTCCTACTTATTTTTAGAACTAGAGTATATAAAGCTAGTTATGTTACTATAATTACGGCCTAAATCTAGGGTATTAAGGTATAAGCAGGCCTAGTTCTTATTATAAGCATAGTATAATAAACGCTACGGGCTTAGACTACTTAATATGCTTAAAAAGAAAAACGTTAATAAACGGGTAGAAAAACGCTGCTAATATTATATAGGGGTTTAAACGTTATATATATATAGAATAACACTATAGTAGCGGCAAAACGGGCCTAGTTTATAAGTTAACTAGGCATATTCTAACTACTAGTATTCTAGCTATAATGCATAGCTAGCGGAGCTTAATAAGAATAATAATAACGCACTATAATTTAAATTAGTAAACGTTTTAGTTATAATACTATAAGAATTGCGCTATACTATATGGGTTAGAGTGCCTATAGTAGCAGGTGTTATATTATATATAAAATAGATGGTTTTCTATATAGTGCCATAGTATATTTTAGAAAGTATAGTAGTATAGGATCTATGCGCGTCTATAAAAAATATTAAATATATAGTAGTATAGTATTTATGCGCGTTATAGAAAAGTATTGGACATATTTATACTATAAGACTAATGCATAATATAAAAAGGTGTTAAATATATTAGTACTATAAGACTATTATATAAATACTATAAGACTGTTATAAAAACACTATAAGACTATTATATAGTATAAGGGCATATTAGACATATTATATAGCAGGATTTATACGCATTAATTTATATATATTATAAAGAGGTATTATAAAGCTATAATTAGACATTTTATTTATAATCTAGTGTTAAAACCATATGCATACTAACCGGCTAACTAGATTTTTATAACTAGGCGTTATAACATCTAATTATAGCGGTTTTATATAGTTTAATGTTTATAAGTGCTTTTAAAAGCTATACCGGCATCTATTATAAAATATAAAACATATTTAACTTAAATATCTAGAAGTTAATACTAAATCTTACTCTAGTAAGATAATATAAATTAGCTACTAATTATACTTAGCCTTTTTAAACTCTTTATTTAAGACTTATAATAAGATAGTAGTAAAAAAACTGTTTATTTAAGTATATCTTAGAGCTATTATATTTAAGACTAAGGATTATGGGATTTAAAAAATACCTTAAATCTAGACAGCCGTTTGTTATCTACCGATATATTCTTTAAGCATATAAGGCTAGAGACAAGTTAGAGCGGGGCAGCGGGATAAGAGAAGTCAGGAGCCAAGAAAGTGTCATGATTTCTTTGGGTCGGCTTGGGGTTTTCCAACACTTTAAATATCATGTGCCGCACAGAGTGGCTTCTTGCACCTTGGTCAAACATGCCAAATACTGGATTGACCTCCAGGCCCCGTAAGGGTATGTTGATTATTTCACTGTTTCTGTTCCTCATGTAGCATAAGCCTGGACTTACGTTCGACCTATAGATCCGGCTTGTGGCACATGTCGCAAAAAATGCCGCAAGTGCGACAGGACAAGGCCATCATGCAAGCGATGTCTCGATAAAGATCTTGAATGTGAAGGCTATCCTCCACGATTCCAGTTCCTCTCGCATGACAGTATTGATGAAGATGGCCGCCGAGTGCCAATACGGCATCGCCATCGAAGCAACAATGTTGCAATGCCGCCGACTGCTACATCCGAGGGTGAAGGAGCGGGTGAGCCACTCTCTCAAGACTACCATAGTCTTCATTCGACGTCAGACGCTTTTTCACCTGCCATTCAACAAGCGGGTTACGTCACATTGTCCAGTACAGCAGCGACCCTCGCTCCGTCTCAGTTCAATGCCATCTTGACTCCAGATTCAGTCTCAAATATTCCTAATGGGAGTCCGATGGTTCCTACGCAGGATTTTAATCAATTACTGCATGCCCCAGACACTGAACGACTGCTGAATCATTGTACTAGTATGCCCTTGTCAGTCCAACGTCTGCCGCTGACTTGCTTGTAGTCAATCGAGACTTGTGCAACCTTCTGGCTATAACACTCCCGGGCTTGAGCAATCCGTTTCGAACCCTCGTCCTTCCTCTGGCTTATCGACATATCGCCGTCCTTCATGCTTTACTCGGGTTGAGCCTTTGTCATTCACAGCAAGTGTCGTCAGAAGGAACATTGTCGTGTACAGCGGCGATAGAGCACCGACTACTCGCCATTCAATGCACTTCTAGTTATCTAAACAAAGCCGACATAGGACATATGGAGACAGATGAAGAGGAGGCTATGTTAGCTACCTCATTGCTCTTGATATTGCATGATGTAAGCCCATACAATTCCTTTCCCCCCAACTCCCCTCCTCCCCCATTCAACAGCATTAGAGAATAGTGTTTGAATGTCTTCAGATGTACGAGTCTGGAGTATCAACTCATGGCACGCATCTGACGGGCGCTGCCTCTTTCTCGGAAAGGTTCGTCTCTCGAGCGTCGGTACAACACTCTCCGTCCATTTCGTTCTTACTGGCCTGCTCCACGTGGTAAGTTCAGCGAGAACATCCGTGGACATGTAATTTATCCTGTACTGACTGTGAGTCACAGGCTGGATGTTATACGAGGATTCAGTGGGTCTGAGAAACTAGCCTATAGTGATGAGGTCCGACAAATAGTTGTGGAGGGCCAGAGTTTTGAATTGCAATCGTTCTCTGGTTGCCCTGTGAGTATCTACAGGAGAATCGGCAAGATACTAACAGCCGGCAAAGAGTATCGAAACGGCTCGCTCTCCTGGTCGATCTTCCAAATCTTATTAGAGGACTCGGACGCTATTCTGCGTGCTTGGGAGCCTGAAAAGGAAAGGTATCCAACCAAAGATCCACAATGGATGCTTCTCGCGAATGCGCACCGACACGCTTGCATTTTGAGAATTCTGAGGTTCCTAAATGGAACGTCCATGCCGAACAACGACGAGCGGTTCCATATCTCCGTGTGCGCGATCCTGGATGCCTGCGCTCATATACCACGGAATTCCCCTTTTTTCAAACGCCTGATCTTTCCGCTTTCCATGGCTGGAGCCGAGACCAGGTCCCCACACCATCAGCACTACGCTACTTTGCTGATCGAGGCGATCAATTCATCCACCGGATTCCGGTACGATGCCATGTTGACGATACTGTCTTCTATCTGGACTTACGAGACACGGCCCGGCGCTGGTGAGACATTTCTGCCCTGGATGGAATTTGTGCGTGGCCTCAAACATTTGTTATACTTTGATATATTGACACGTCATTCTGGCAGACATGCTCGGTACATTTACATCGTCAGCACGATTACCTGTTTTTTTGACCTCGGTTGGTATTGGGTCGATTTACGATATAAGTTATACTGACTAACGAAGAGAGCGATCTATGTTACATCGCTGCTTCTTCAAAATCGTTGATGATCCTGACTGGACGTGTTTAGACGTACCATTCGATGATGCTGCTCAATGTGCCGTCTCGAACAACTGGAAATTGGTTGTCGTACCTTCGAAATGTCACTCGCACGACAGTCGAGTGAATTGTGCTTGACCCACTTGGACATTAGTCGAAGGTACAATGCAGTCTTGATCAAGTACATTACTTGTTTTGACCATCGGTCCCGTCCTTGCTGTAATTTGACACCGAACTATCTGTGGTGACGTTCTTGGTCTTGTCGCTGACAGCTTCTGGATCCGATGCACGCAGTGATCCAACCATGCTCACGGGGTACACCTGCGGGGAAACCGGTGGCGTGAACTCAGTCAGCAACGAGTCGTCCCCTCAGAGCTTCGTAGCGGCTCTGAAGGTCTCGGCATCAAAGACCCCGCACGAATCTATCAGATAAGGTCACCAAACTGTGTAGAGCGGTTGGGAAACATACCCAATACAGTCAAAGGCTCCACTTGAGCGGAAGGAACAGTGTAGCTTGAACCCCGACTCTGAAGGCCGATTTCGTTTCAGTGGAAGATAAGGTCACGAGTACAGTCGTGCCTTATCAATAGCAGATATCACGACTACCTATGTCCTCGTTGACGAACCAGAATTGGATCATCTGCTCCTCAACACTCTACGGTCAAATAATCATGTCTTCTCAAGATACCAAGAATCCCAAGATACATTCGATCCTGGAGGAGAATGGTTCTCCGGATGGCGGTCTGATGCCCATACAGAGCGTTCGGGAGGGACATGTAGCAGACCTTGACAATGCTGTACTCCAAGCACAGGGCCACGAGGCCGTTATGGACAGACAATTCAATTGGCTTTCTGCTCTGGGCCTCGCGTTCTCGATTACAAACTCCTGGATCGGGTATCTGGTGTGCATGATAGTCCTCCACCATGCTCCTCGAATGTACGGCTGACCCAATCTTTCCAGAGTTGTTTTGGCCAAAACCTCATATACGGTGGTCCACAGTCATGCATCCTGGGCCTTGTAGTCGCATTCTTTGTCCAGGGGGTGGTCACGACTGGGTTAAGTGAGCTTGGTTCAGCCTTTCCGGTCATTATATTGGACATCCTTAAACCACAATTCCAAGTCGCTAACAAGATCCTAGTCCAGCGGGGGACAATATCATTTTTGTTACATCCTGGCGCCCGAAGGTAAAAGGGACTTTGCTGCATTCGTCGTTGGCTGGCTTTCAATCCTCGCCTGGTGGATTGTAACGTAAGTTCTCACTTGCCGCTTGAAGGTCCCGGCTTACGAAGTGTAGCTGCTCAGGTCTATCGCTCGCAGCGGTAACATTGGCAGGTCTCGTGAACTTCTGGCATCCGAGTTTTGTCGCAAATCAATGGCAAATCTATCTGATATACGTCTGTATCGCTACCCTCACTAGTGCGTGGCTCGGTTTTCCGAAATTCTGTTTCTCTGCTAATGGTGTCTGATCACAGTCATGCCTCTTATTGTCATTCCATCAAAGATTTCATGGGCCACTCAGTGCACACTTTTCCTATCAGTCGCAGGATGCTTTATCTTCATGGTGACGATCGGAGCCTTGCACGGTGAAGCTCAACCGACATCTTTCCTGCTGAGCTCGGATCTGGGCAGCAGCGGATGGAGCTATGGAGTAGCATGGATGCTTGGGATCACGAATTCTATGTATGCGTTTGGTGCAACGGATGGAGGTCAGTCAAAATGTGATGATTACTATGGACAGACCAGCTGACAACCACAGTTATTCATATTAGTGAGGAAATGTCACAGCCCGGGAGAAGAGTTCCTCAGGTAATGGGCATGACAATGATTATTGGTCTCTTGTCGTCACTGCCACTGGTAGTGATTTTGATGGTCTATATGACTGACCTGGAGGCTGTGACTAGCTCTGCACTTCCCAGTCTTGAAATTGTGTCGCAAGCGTAAGGTTTGTTCAGAAGACGAAAAAATTCATGAACTGATTCGTCAACAGCATTCGTAATCGTAACGTAACGACCTTTCTGTTTGCCTGGCTTTGGGTTGTCTACACTAGTACGTCTCACGATCATTTTACCTCAGACATGACTGACGGAAGAGCGCAAAGGTTCGTTGCCATCTCAGTGGGTCACTTGCGGCAGAATTGCCTGGTCTTTTGCACGCGATGTAAGTCTTTCTTCTGAAAGTTTCGACTCCTGTACTGGACTTACTGAGATGATGCAGAATGGCGTCCCGTACGCTGAATACTTCTCCGACATCCATCCCAGGTTCGGATTTCCTCTCCGCGCCACCGTGGCGGCCTTCGCCTTCGCTTGTCTCTACGGCTTGCTTTATCTCGCCTCGACCACTGCATTCAACTCTATAGTCACCTCAGCGGTGTTGTTCCTCAATATCTCCTACGCCATTCCTCAAGGTATTCTGCTGTGCCGCAAGCGAAGCGAAGCGCTGCCACGACGTTATCTCAACCTTGGCTTATTCGGCACTTTCTGCAACGTCTTCTCGGTGCTGTGGGTTATCGTTCTGGTAGTCTTCATCTGCATGCCTCCCAAGCTTCCTGTCGACGTTGGTTCCATGAACTTTACAAGCGTCGTTTTGGTTGGCCTTTTGACCATTGTCATCTGCCTCTGGTTTACCACGGGTAAGAAGAAGTTCCGTGGCCCAAACATTGACTGGGCTCTGCTTAGTCGTGCGAATGAGACTGCGGCTTGACCAGGCCTTTGTCGAAAGCAGAGAAATGGATGGAAAGACCACGTTAGGTCGAGCGGGGCATTTGGTTCTCATGTCCAATCCGTGCTGGTGGATTAGGAAAGTCATGGTTTTTTATGTAGTATAGTTCTGATCAGAATTGATTTAATTGAGTTTTGGAATGGTCAATCGGTGTCACCATCTACAGGGTCATGAGTGAGTGAGTCGATGGGGATACGACAGAGCGTCTCGGCTCCAGTCAGTGTCTTCAATGGTGTCGGCGAAACAATTACATACAGAGTTCTGTGATGAAGGGCAAGCTGGGTATTAGATCTGTATATTGGAATACGATGGGCACAGAGATAGTCATACAGTATTTACTCCAAAGGAAGAGTGCCGCGTATCAACAGACTTGATTCAGTTCTCGATCATCGTAGCAGACATGCGATTGTCTTGATCGGCAGCCATAAGCTCCGCGGTGTGTACAATAACCAATCGAAACGTCCTGATCAATAAACAGCCCTCATGTTTCTCCTCATGGATAGGCAGATGCATAGTTGACTGCCTCTGCTGACACTTCAGCATGTAGATCGTCTCCGCCAACAACCTCTTTTACGATGACGAGCGTCCAGGTCGGTCTGTGATCGGGCCATCTCTCTTTGAAGACCTTCTGCATCACAAACTCATGCTCGGCCTCCAGAAGAAAGCTTGTGAACTTGTAGGCGGCTGCACAACCACTTGATACACCTGCATTCTTCAAAGCCTCGTCCAAGCAGTTGAAAATGGCACCAAATTCTGCTTCGAGACTGTTGGTAACAGGAAGGCCGGTCGCAAGATCTAGCCCGATATGGCTTGTCGTGAAGACAAGCGAAGTGGTTGCTGATACAGGGACGGTAGCGGTCGTGCTGAAAGAGCCCTTGAGGAGATCACCGACTGCATTTGGTAGCAGTTGGTAGGTAGTCTGAATAGCTGCGGTAGGCATGTTAAGCGTCGTTTAAGCAGGAGACAGACTCTGGTAGCCTCGACAGACGACGGGTTTTCTAGGTGGCACCTTGCGACTGGACCATATTATGGGGTCGATATCGGACCGCGTATTGTGGCGCTCTATGTGGACGCTTTAGGTTCGGGGTCTCAGAAAGCGAGGATGCCCACAACTGCAAGCTCATGAGCTTGCTAGTGCTCGTCCGCCTTCCGATCAGGGAAGTACATCCAACAGCGGCTGATGCCGTGTGGCGTCGATGGAAATCCAGCATGCTGCCAACTTGACCAGAAATGGTAAGTCTCCCATCCTGCCCCGCGCTCGATGCACAGCGCCTGAGCTGGCATCTAGCTCATCCTCATGGGACATCTTCGATTTCGTGATCTTGTGATCCACATCAGTGCCCTCTGGTGTCGCATATGAAAATAGTCGACCGCTCTTGCTGAATTCTATTGTCCGCACAAGTTTACTTTGTCAGTTCTCAAGATATTCTCTGTTCAATCATGTCCCCGTACTCTGCAAATGTTTCCAAAGACGGCTACGTCTACACCAGAACAGACGGTTTAGTCGCTGGTCTTCCGACCTATGGGGTCATTCAGCCTGAGAGTCGAATTGTCTCTGAGGCAGGCTTGATCTGGGAGGCCATTGTCATCGGTGCTGGTTACACTGGACTAATCGCCGCACGCGATCTTGTCAAGGCTGGTAAGACGGTATAGGTTCATGATGTCTGAGTTTAAACATTGACTGTATAACAAGGCAAGCGCACCCTCTTGCTTGAGGCACGTGATCGCATCGGTGGTCGTACATGGAGCGCGCAGGTCGACGGCACAACGTATGAGATGGGCGGTACATGGATCTCTCACGTTCACGGTCGCGTTTTTGCAGAGATGCAGCGATACGGCTTGAAAGATGAAGTGCAGATGACACGTACCGAGGGAGGTGGCTGTGCCTACTTTACCATCGACACCGGAAGTGGCTCGCGAAAACTCAGTCTCGAGCAGGCGGGTGAGATGACCAACAAGGCGTGGAAATTGTTCGTCAACCATGACGGAAATGACGGTAGAGATATCTGTCCCCTGCCTTACTCGACTCTGGGCAACCAACGAGTCAGCTTTGAACAAGTGCACGCGGTCGATCAGCTCTCCTGTCGGGACCGTATCGAGCACATCAGAGATCAGCTAAGCGCGGATGAGGTTGCCCTCATCGAATCTCTGATACCTCACATTGCTGGAGGCTCTCCAGAAGATGTTGGCTATCTGGAAATGATTCGCGCTCAAGCACTACAAGGCTTCACTCCAGAGACTTTCGAAGAGGTGTGGACTCTCTATAAAATCCGCGAAGGTCAATCAACACTCGCTCGACGTATCTTCGATGACGCAGTACGTCTTGGTCTACAATACTCATTCAAGACGCCTATCAAATCTATTGCCGATCTAGATGGTATCGTCACTCTTACGACAGAAACCGGCAACATATATCGTGCCCAAAAGGTCATCAACACGATGCCCATATCGGTCCTTCCTGCGATACAGTTTGATCCTCCCCTCTCGGCACTACGTCAGGAAGCCATCCAAATTGGTCATTTGAATCATCTCACAAAGGTGCATGCCGAAGTGGAGGGTGATCTACGCGGTCTACGAGGGTGCACATGGCCTGGTGATTTGTTGTATGTCTACGGCGATGGCTTCTGCGCTGGTAACAAAACTACCCGGATCACTTCCTTCGCAGGAGACAATCGCGGTAAGCTGGACCCGCTTCAAGAGCCCGAGAGACTTGAGACCGCATTGAAGCGATTCCATCCCATGCAGATCAAGAGGATCATCTTTCACGACTGGCTCTCGGACCCCTACTCGATGGCTGGGCCAGCCTGGTATCGCACTGGCTTCCTCACCAAGTATTTGGCAGAGCTTCAGAAACGCCACGGGAACGTTATCATGGCCAATTCTGATTGGGCTTCTGGATGGAGAGCTTTCATCGAAGGTGCTATGGAGCAGGGAGCTCTTGCAGCAGACCTGGTCATGAATGAGATAGGAGTTGCTGGTGCTCTTTCTGCTCCTTCAATGACAGAGTGGGTGTCTTCCAAGATGTAAGCACGACATTAGTTGTCCACCATAGGTGAATCCATCCAATTCTATCAACGGCACAAGATGACCACTGTTGTCACCATCCCAATATAGGCGTACCAGTTCCCGCTTGTTCTACTATTGAGCTATTCTCCAGACTAAGAAGAAATAGCAACAGTGCTTGACCACAATCCATATCTCTTGAATGATCACAACATGACTTGAAGATGATACTGAAAGGTCGACTTGTGTTTGATGGTTGACACTTTGACACAACTCAGTTCAAGAATATAACGGACCAGCAACAATGCAGACAAGGTTTTGAATTCTGTGGTTAAATCGCCATCAGATCTGGGATCTAGATAAGAAGCAATTTTCGCCAGCTCTCGTCGTATTCTGGGGGACCCAGCGGATCTCTTCAGATGCAAGAAATCTGAATGACAAAAGGAAATCAACACTTGGATATATACACTCTTGCGAGATTGTGACACTTACGCAATCAAAGGAGCAATGTCCCCAACCTTGTGGACTTAATTAAAGATTTGATGCCATGTAAAAAGTCTTGGTCGCTGTTGAGGTAGCCGTCAATAGCAACAGGCATAGGACTGACGCAATTGACTGTGATGCCTTTGTGTTGTCACCCGTACTCGAGTCAAGGCTGCCATCGCAGCTTTACTGGATGCGTATACTGTATGTTCTTGAGGAGCGCCCATGAGGATTGAAGCCGACGACACAATGATGAATTGTCGGCCCCGAGGCATATGAGGAATGGCAGCTTGAGTCAAGAAGACAAGGGCCGTAAATCGCAGATGCAAGTTAACTTGCTTTTCTTTGTTGATAAAATCTGAGTTCGACCTTGCCTTTGACGTTGACGCTCATTTGGGCATCGAACAGTTCCTCGTCCATATCTTGAATCCAGCAAGCCATGGTGTGCCATGTGCTTGTCATCCTAAGCAGTAGTTCAGCAACGGGCTCGAGCCAAGAAGCCACATCGTACGGATGAGGATACTCGATTGCATATCTTAACCTCGATTGAGAGACACACCCCTCTTGGAAGCCATTCCCACGGTCAGACGAGACATCCTCTCATGGTGATGCTTGTGTGCGTAAGATTGGTGCGAAACATCAGCCGGGAGATCGATCGCCAAGACCGCTGGCCGAGCTTCCCGAAACGGCAAGAATCGCGCACGCCCGTCGTCGCTACCGCTCTTGTTCCCCGCCCGGCTGGTTCGGTTTCCCCTTTCAGCTAGAGCCTTGGACTGTGTCTGAAGGTGGGGAAGCATCTCACACGAGTGGCTTCGATGCCAATGTTGCCTCTCATGGGTTACTGGGATAGTATGGGTTCAGCACTCAACTGCCTCCTGATAAATGAGCTCCGTGCCCATGCGATCAGGTTTTCCACAATCCAACATCTTACCAGCTATACATTGGTGCCAGATTTCTTGTTGATCGATTTTATTGCCCATCATGCCAGTCTCCCACCCGCTCGATCCAATTACCTCGGCCGAGATTCGCCAAGCTGTGACGCTGCTCAAGGCCAGACTGAATACCGACCGAATTCGCTTCAAGACTGTCGACCTCATTGAAGTACCTAAAGCTGATTACATTGATTGGAAAACCGAAAAAGCCATTCTTCCGGACCGCAAAGCTCGCGTTTACTATCATGCCAATGGATCCCATGATCTTGGCAAGGCCCGCATCAATCTGACTCAAGGAAGAGTTGACAGCGTTGAGCAATTACCTGACTCCCAAGGTCCTGTGGATTACGTTGAGTGGGAGCTTGTTCACGACGCTTGTAACAAGCATCCCCTCGTTCTGCAAGAGATTGAAAAGTTGAAGCTGCCGGCGGACGCCAAGATCGTCAACGATCCATGGTCGTACGGCACTGACGACGATAGAGAACGACGACGCTTATTCCAGTGTTATATGTACATTGTCCTGCAGGATGATGATGAGGCAAACCACTATTCTATTCCCGCACCATTCTCACCCGTCTTTGATGCTCACACACTTGAGTTACTCTGGATCGACAGACTCCCTCTCGGAGCCGACGCGGACACCGAAGATACCCAGCCCTGGAATCCTGTGAAGCCCGTGGAGTACAGCGCTACGCTGCTTGGCCAAGACTACTTTCGGAAGGATGTCGCTCCTCTACAGGTGGTACAGCCGGAGGGTCCGTCTTTCCGTGTCAATGAGAGGAACGTCAAGTGGCAAAAGTGGGAATTCCAAGTCGGTTGGAATGTTCGAGAGGGTCCTGTGCTCCATGGGGTGTCGTACGAAGGAAGATCACTGTTTCACCGCGTGTCTATGAGCGAGATGACTGTGCCGTACGGGGACCCTCGCTCACCTTTCCACAGAAAGCAAGCCTTCGATCTCGGTGACTCGGGCTTTGGGCTGACATCCAACACCCTCCTTCTGGGTTGCGATTGCCTTGGGCACATCAGATACTTCGACGGATGGCGTGTCGATGGCCAGGGAGAACCGGTCTTGATGAGAAACGTTGTGTGCATGCACGAGGTGGACCAGGGTATTGGTTGGAAACACACCAACTTCAGGAACGCAAAGTCGTCTGTGGTTCGCGACCGACAACTGGTCATTCAGTGTACGGCAACGGTCGCTAACTATGAGTATATCCTCGCCTACATCTTCGACCAAAACGCCAATCTCCATGTTGAAGTCAGAGCCACTGGCATTGTCTCAACCATGCCCATCAGGATCGGAGAAAAGTCTCCCTGGGGCACTACTGTTGCACCTGGTGTCTTGGCGGTCAATCACCAACACTTGTTCAACCTTCGCATCGACCCCGCGTTAGATGGCCACAAAAACACGATCGTCTTCGAAGATTGTGTACCAGTTCCACCTGAGTCAGGACTCGATCCGTTTGGCGTAGCGTTCACAGTTGACCCTACTACCATCAAGAAGCCTGGCGGTTATGATCTCGACGTATCCACTTCACGCACCTACAAGATTATTAACCCGAACGTCAAGAACCCTGTTTCTGGCAAGCCCGTAGGCTACAAAGTCCACGCTATTCCGTCTCAGATGATCATGATGGGTAAACAAACCTTCAACTACAAGCGTGGAGTCTTTGCCAGCAGGCCAATGTGGGTCACTAAATACAAAGATGAGGAGCTATGGGCGGCTGGTGAATTCACGAATCAGAGTCGAGAGGACACTGGCTTGGCGATCTGGGCCAGCAGAGATGAGAATGTCGAGGATGAAGATGTCGTGCTCTGGCACACTTTTGCCATTACGCATGTTACTAGGCCCGAAGGTAAGTCCTTTCTCTTGACTTTGATGATGAGTGATCATTCTAATGCCGTGTCCATCATACAGACTTTCCTGTTATGCCTTGTGAAAAATTGATGGTGTCTTTCAAGCCAACGAGTTTCTTCGCTTCGAACCCGTCCAACGATGTCCCACGCTCGAATCAGAGATTGAACAAGTCAGTGGAAGAATCGAATGGTTGTTGTGGAACCGATTAGCCAGACTTGCAAGCCGATCGGCGTGGTATCAACCGGGTTTCGAGACAATCTACGAGATCTCGAACCAGTGGATCCGGTCATTACAAGGGTCACCCAGATACTGTCATACGTACTGACAGACGCAATGTTGTACACGGCCTGATAGTCATCTAGACAATACAAAAGTGCAATTTCTGGTCACAGGCAGTAAGCAAGATAGGTTAAGCATTGATTGACTTCCATGATTGTGCCTACGCACTGATAAACAGGAGCTATCAGTAGCAGATGTGGTTGCATGTAGTAGATGAAAGTTTTATGGCAGAGTCATACATCTACTATTCCATTTCGCCTTCATTCTTCTGGGCTCGATGAATAGGATCGACCGTGCCGATAACTTTTGCTGGCACGCCTACTGCGATAGGGTAGTCTGGAATGTTTCACGCGCGCCGGTGATAACGCTTACACCAGTACCGAGGAAGACGCAATTGCCTGTGATGATTTGAGCGCGATGCAGATTGACAGTGCTGAGATCATCTTAGCTGACAACGCAAAGACGGGATGATACACTTGAAGTTTGTATGCGAAATGATTCTCCGACCGAGAAATCATGACCATAGTCTCTCTACTGGCTAAGTTCGATGTAGGAAGCTGCATCTACTTCATCAAAGAGCTCCTTGATGATTTTGAGGCGCTTCTGTTTCATTTGCTCCGGCTATTGATCTTCTGTTAGTACGTAGGTGTTGCGTGTTCGGGCTAAGCAACGAGCCTTAATGCAACTTTTGACCACATCAAGAGCCGTGCAACGTGACAGCATTCTCAAAATCATTTTCCCAAATATCCGCGGAATCTTGGTACGTTGGATGAACCTCTAACATTGGAAAGTACCCTCTGGTTCTTGTTCCTAGCTACTCGGTGCGGATCAGGATAATTTGCGAGGCTCCGTGCGCTGAATGCGGGTGAGGTCACCCTGGTACCAGTTTTCCGGACACGCATAGAACTTTGTCCGCGCGATACAACGCTTAGAGCAGACCTTATTTTTCCAGAAAAAGTACTTAGTATATCTATCGTATATGCTATTTAATTTGACAGTTGATTCAAAGTGGTAGAATAACTATGCGTGTTGCTGCGTTAGTTTAAAGTCGAGTAGTATCTAGGATGCTTCGAACGCGGCCCAGCCAGGGTTGTGGGGCTTGCGAATTTACCTGATCCTTGGGGAGTAGCAGACCCACCAGACTAAGGACGTCCCAAAGTGGGACTTGATGGAACTCGGCTTCTGGTCATTGAATACTGGTGGGGAGGAGATGGAGATGTCAACTTTGTGTATCTGCTTATCTAAGTGATGCGATGTCGACAGTGTCCTATCGTGAGCGGGGAAACATAGCCCCAACGCCAAAAGCTTCGTGCACAGATCCTAGCTCGCCCCTCCGAAGCTCGAGCTGGGAAGGTTACCCAATTTGGAAATACGGGAGCTCTCGTATATCCACTCTCGACGGACGAGTTCCGGAAACGGGACATTTACAAATTTGACGGTGCACGACTGCGGTCCCGGATAACAGCGTTACTCGTGACCAGCAACCTACCAAATGAACCAATACGTTATAGGACTAGCTTTGCACAGTATGCGCCAGAAGTGGACGCCTCAGTACCAAGCCTCGTAGTCCATATAGCCCCCAGGCTATGCAACAAGGAGCGATCATGACACACAAACGCTGGTCCCTATTGGTCTGTGATTGCGCAAGGCGATACACGTATTGATTCTGAACTCATACCTTTAAAAGGGTTAGATCTGCCCCGATAGCAAGCTCCACCAACAAAATCCTGCAAAAACTCCCGCTGATTCTCCTTTACACAAGATCGACGATATGGCGGCTATTGTAAATCATCCCCCCCAAGGCTGTGATACAGGACGATTCTGCGGCTTCACGATGAGAGATGTCGTATACAAAACGATTGATGGGGTTGGAATTCAGGCAACTGTTCTCACGCCAAAACATCTGCCGCCCGGAAAATATCCCATCATGGTTCGCTGGCATGGAGGCGGCCTTGTCAATGGTCATCGCTTGTTTGGTCAGTGGATCGCGCCCTACATTCTTGGCTATGCACTGCGGACGAACGCAATCGTAGTGCTTCCAGATTATCGCCTCCTGCCCGGCATATCTTCGGCCATGGAAATATTGGAAGACCTACAAGACTTCTTTGCGTGGTTTTTTGAGACAGGTAACGTGGATACTCACCTCGACCCCGGAATCAGTGCGGATCTAAAAGATGTCCTGGTAAGCGGCGAGTCTGCTGGTGGATGGCTTGCGTTGCAGTCTGCTTTCATACAAGGGACAAGGAAGATCAAGGCTGTCATCGCCCAGTATCCGATGATAGACATGCGCCACGGTCATTGGTCCATAGCCGGCGCAGACAAATACCTTCAAGGCGCACCATTGATTGACCCAAGGAGTCTGGAGAAGTACTTCATAACCGGAGCTCAGTGCGTTGTCACATCTCGGATGCCCCCTGAAGGTGGGGAGATCTACCACGGCTTGGTGCAGCAGGGTTTGTACAGCAAGTTTTTTGGGTCCGACAGTGCCTTGTATCCGCTAGAAATTCTTGAAAGGGTGAGTTGAACTATGAAATGACTTGGATCGACCTTGATTGCTAATGGTCACTAAAGGGAGAACCCCTGCCACCGCTTTGGCTGATACATGGGACTGGCGATAGCATCGTCCCTATAGCCGGGAGCTTGAAGTTTGCAGACAAGTTGAGACACATGCAAGGTTCGCACCTTCACTTGACGATTCGCAATGGCGAGGAACATCTCTTCGACACCGACACCAAGGCCGATCAGACATGGGTTCAAGAAGGCCTGACATTTATTGAAAGATTCTGGCCGGCAAACAAGCGACCGAGCAACGAAAGTGATCACGATTGAGCAAAGAGTCGAACCATCTGCACCAGACCGACTTGCGCAACGATATTCGATCATCCCGCCTTCTTTATCACGAGCGTTTCTCGTCCAAAAGACGATCCGAGTTGTCGCTGACACTGAGCGCCAGTGAGCCAGTGTCTTACATCCTTTCACAACGCCACTGTCGGTTCCGAGATCTGTCTGACATGGTCACGGCTCATACCCACTTTGTTGCTGCTCAAGGAAGCCTGTGATTTTCTAGGGCTTTCTGCAGGGTGTGATGACGGCTTGAGGGCCGGGTTTTGCGGCTTCTCATCTTCTTCTCATCCCACCACTACATGATGCCTGCATCCTTGAAGCTCTTCTCATTGAGGTTCTTCCAGTGGAGAAGTAATCTCATGGCGAAAAGTTGTGACACATGGCACAATGAGAGAGATTGATATATCGTTTCGGGTATGCATGAAATACAAAAGTCCCTGTTACCCAACGGAGTCTCGCGTAGTCGTCTTTCGACAACATGTTTGACCTAGGACAGGTTTTATAAATTCTTGAATGCTTGAGTGCAGAACACGTTGTGGATTCAAAACAACTTTTTTCTAGTAGCTACCACTCAGAATGGATGTTCTTTAGTCTTGCAGGTTATATTGCTTCCTCTGGCGTTGGTGGGATCAAGACACGCTATCTGCGATAACGATTCACAGTTCGAGTCAGATCGACTGGAAAACAATAGCTATGCAACGATCGAGAAAGTCCAAAACCTCTGCTTTGTCATGCCAAGCGTCATTGTATGCGGCACTTAGACATAGTCGACCTCTGAATGTTCCAAGGAACACTCCTAAGCCATTACTTAGCTCTTCACCGGTTACCCACGGATTCCTGACCTCGACAGGACCACATTGAGGAGTGATAAACTTGTCGATCAAACCCATGCTTGATATCGAGACAGAAGGCAATGGATTCGGTGGGGGCACAGGAATTGGTTTCGAGATGTCCGTCGTTTCTGGGAGATGAGGCGTGAATTTGCTCCAGATGGCAGGAGCAAGGACGGAATGGTCTGGATCATCACGAACGCTATGGTAGAAGTCCTTCATGTATGCGAGAATCCTCTCGTACTCCGCTTTTCGGTCTCCAGAGCCCACCCCGCCTGCGGACGACATTTCGACGATGAGCTTTTCGCTTGGAAGTGAGTGATATACCGAAGCAGCATGTCTGGCGCCGTTGAATGGAGGAGCACAACTATCTCGTTCGTTTCTCAAGATATAGTTGACGTAACGCACACGCTCTGAAGCCGCGGTTGAGTCCTGAGCATCACGTACACTCATCGCTATTGCAGCATGGAATGCATGTGTCACAGTAGCGTTGTGGATTTTCAAGGTCTCAACAAGCCGTTTTGTTTGACCTTCGTCCAACATACGAGCCACTCGTTGATGCGTTCCTGGCAACAGAGAAGTAGACTTGTAGGGTATACCGAGGACTTTCGGACCGTCCTTCTCCGACAATCTCTTTTCTTCGCCCATGTTCGAAAGCTTTTTCTGTTGCTCAAGGGTCAGCACCGATGGTACGGCGGCTGCCACGCGATATGGAGGACTGAGATGAGCTGTCTCCGAGCCTGCAAACGTGGAAACGAAACTGTCAGGTCCCCTTTCGAATGATTCGGATGCGTAAGAGACAAGGTTGCTCAAGAACCTTAGCGTGCCAATGCCGTCAATGATATCGTGCGGGGAGCGCAGTACGATGTCTCGGTGAACAACATTCTGCTCTTGACTCGGTCCAGGAGGCTCGACGACAAAAAGAGTCGCTAGTCGTGGGGCAGGAGGATCGGAATTGGCCCATTCTTCTCCTGTCTGACCGTTTGATATCTTTGTGAAGGTTTGATCCATCCAGTGTTCTTGTGCATCATCGTCGTTCAAAGTGACATACGTCTTCTTCCAGGTTCTGCTTTGAGCCTCTAGATGAACTTCGGCACCAATACTCGGACTTTCGTACCTCGCCCTCAGCCATGCCCTCCGCAACGCCTCTTCAAAACGTTGCTCGGTGTCCTTGATAGTCTCCCCTTGAGGCACTTCGACGCTCAGTGACAAATGACCCGTGATGGCAAAGTACATTCGACCGCTCCCTTCATAAAGCCTGATAAGTGTCGCATAGAATTGCTCGGCTTCATCGATATCTCGTTGCCAGACACCAGGTTTAACTTCATGCCATTCGAGATTGGGGTAAGACGTCTCCATCGTGGTAGCTGACGGGCAGGCACTGTAAAGTGATGATGGTGTGCCGAGCACGTAAGAGAGCGTAAGCCGTCGACAGCAGGTCAAACACTCAAAGTCGAAACTAAGAAACACTTTGTGTCAAGTTGGACCACAATCTGACAACAAACAAGGAGCAAAGATTGAAAGTTGTCGTCGTCTACCTGCTTCCCCGGGCTCGCCTCGAAGCATGGACCAAGCGCCGTGCCACATCATCATTGGGCTGGCGAAATGTCTCAAAGAGGAAGCTCGGCCAGCAGACCCGTTGTCAAAGCTTTGGAGAACTAGGGTTTCCTGCACCCGATGCTCGTGAGTTGCCTGATCCGTAACGTGATCTTCAGATGCAAGCTTGCCAATCAACCCCTCCACTCAATCGTTGGCCCTGGGCTCGAGATTGTACTGATTGGCGGGCCGACATCCCATCTGCGGAAGTATCCTGTAGACTGACCGACCACTCGGACCGAGATTCCCGGCCTCCGCAAGAGCCACCCCTTCACTCCGCATTATCTGCCCTTATGCGGGGTATGCATAGAGCATGGATGATCGCTGGCAACATGCCTCAATGATCGCTCAACTCCAAGTTCGTCCAAGTAATCTTTGGAATGACGATATGTAGAAGATGCACACTCATGGTTGCTGATCTTTCATGGTTGGTGTATATAAAGCTCCGAATTCCCTTGATCCCGATTCCACATTAACTTCAGTCTTAGACCATGGCACGCAGCAACCTGACACGCTTCATGGTGCTTGCCTGCGTTGGAGGCGTCTCCGTAGCAGCTTGGAATCATTCAGACTACCTGTACAGTCCCGCCCCGGAGGAAATCCCCAACCGTAAGTTACAAACCCAACCGGTCTGCTTACACGATAGCTCACAGGCAGTAGCCCCCGCAACAGGCTCAGATTGGGAAGAAGCTTTCGCTAAGGCCTCTACTTTTGTCTCTCAACTGACTTTGGAGGAGAAAGTCAGCTTGGTCTCGGGAACAGAAGGTCCTTGCGTAGGCAACATCGCACCCATCCCACGTTTGAGTTTCACCGGCCTGTGCATTCAGAATGGACCATTGGCCTTGGAACAAGGCACTTATTCTTCGGTCTTTCCTGCAGGTCTGACCATCGCTGCTACCTGGGACAAGAACATTGCCTACCAACGAGGTCACCAATTAGGAGAGGAGTTCAAAGGTAAGGGCTCGCATATCATCCTTGGTCCAGTCGCAGGACCTCTCGGTCGTGCTGCCTTGGGCGGCAGAAACTGGGAAGGCTTTTCGCCTGATCCTTACTTGACTGGCAGTCTTTTCGCCGAATCTATCACTGGAATACAGAATGCAGGTGTTCAGGCTTGCGCGAAGCATTATATAGGCAACGAGCAGGAAACCCAGAGACAACCTTCAAATAATGACAACGGCACAAGGATCGAGAGCGTATCTGCCAACATCGACGACCGAACCCTGCATGAGCTTTACCTTTGGCCCTTTCAACAGGCCGTAAAAGCTGGTGTGGCAACTGTGAGCGGTGATCTCGTCTCAATGGTCCGACACAATCACTGACATCGACGCTATCAGGTCATGTGTAGCTACAATCGAATCAACCAAACTTACGGATGCCAAAACAGCAAACTACTCAACGGCATACTCAAGGGCGAGCTTGGTTTCCAAGGCCCTATCATCTCGGACTGGGGTGCAACACATAGCGGTGCCTTGGCTGCTAACTCCGGCGAGGACATGGACATGCCTGGGACCGCCAGCTTCGGTACTGTGTTCTTCCATCAGAATCTTACTGATTCTGTGAACAACGGCTCTGTGTCCACCGGTCGGCTTGATGATATGTGTCGTAGGGTCATGACCCCATATTACCATCTCGAGCAAGACAAGAAATTCCCAGCGATCGATCCTAGCATGAAGGATACAAATGCAGTTCTATTTTCGAGTCGTGAGTACTCTTGCTGTCAAGAGATATATCTCGGACGCTAATACAACAAAGCCAATGAGTACAGTGGTTACACCTATGGCAACACTTCTAACGTCGATGTACGTGCGAATCATCGAGACTCAATCCGCAAAGCGGCTGCAGCTGGCACCGTGCTTCTCAAGAACCTCAACAAGACGTTGCCGTTGAAGTCGCCTACACGGATAGGCGTGTTCGGCAACGACGCGGGAGACTTTACCAACGGTATGTCTTACTGGTACTTCAATCAAGTCGGCAACTATGAGTACGGCGTCCTTGCCACTGGCGGAGGCTCCGGCTCTGGTCTTTTCACCTACGTCACCTCACCACTTGAAGCTATCAAGCGGCGTGTTGGGTACAAGGATGAGATCCTTGTGCAGTATGTTCTCAACAACAGCGCCATCATTGAAGACGACAGTCCCTAGTAAGTTTTACATGGGTAGGCTCGATGGCCACACTGACATGGAAGTAGCATCAAAGCTCTTCAGCCGTTCCCACCTGATGTCTGCCTTGTCTTCCTCAAGTCTTGGGCAACAGAAGGTGAGGATCGCACCACTTTCGGCGTAGACTGGAATGGAGATCAAGTAGTCGAAACCATTGCCGCGAATTGCTCCAACACGATAGTGATCACTCATTCGGGCGGGATCAACACCATGCCATGGGCTGACCATCCTAACGTGACCGCGATCTTGGCCGCCCATCTGCCCGGGCAAGAAGCAGGAGACAGCATCGTTGATATCCTCTGGGGAGACGTCAACCCCTCCGGCCGCCTACCGTATACTATTGCAAAAGAGGCAGACGACTATTCTTTTGCCCCAATTACCAACTCAACAGCGTTGCAAGATACTAATGATCCCTTAGCATGGCAATCTGACTTCGAAGAAGGACTCTTGATTGATTACAGTAAGTTCATCATTTTCCAACAGCTAGGCTGGTACTTATGCTTTAGCAGGACACTTTGATTACTACAACAAGTCTGTCCAGTATGAATTTGGATTCGGGCTGTCCTACACGACTTTCGATATCAGCAATAACATATCAGTAAAGTCCGTCGGTGGGGACCTGACGGCCATCCCACCCACCACAAAGATTATACCCGGTGGCAATCCTCATCTCTGGGACAAGGTATATCAAATTTCCGTCATTCTTATGAACACCGGACCAGAAGCGGGTGAAGCAGTGGCCCAGCTGTATCTGGGTATTCCCCAATCTGGCCAAGAAAAGGTGCCACTTTCTGCGTTGCGTGGTTTTGAGAAGGTCTACCTTGAGCCTGGACAATCCACAACAGTGATTTTTGATCTAACACGCAGGGATATAAGCCACTGGGATGTTGCGAGGCAGCAGTGGGTGATAGGTGATGAAGAGATTACGGCGAGGGCTGGTTTCTCGAGCCGAAATTTACCGGTCTCAACGTCCTTTGCGCCTCTGAGTCACTCTTCGGACTCTGGAAGAGAACAGAACATGTGTGTGCAGCACAGCTGAAAACTTTGTCGTAGGATAAGATGAAGAGACTGTATGGATCCTGATAGGTGATCCTCACACGTCGATACTCAGAAATAACTAGATGATCAAATAATCATGCTGAAACTCAGAGCGCATATCGTGTGTCTGTCTATAGTTAGTACTGATGGTCTCAGAGGCAGGGTGAAGACCATACAAATGCTGTCCAAGAGATGTTTGTCCTGTCATATCGAGGTTGGCGATTTCGTGCTTCCCAGACCTGCTCAAGCAGATATCGGGGTGCCGGATTGCAGAATCCAGACCGCTCTCTGACTCTGTCAAGCAACAATAGTACGTAGTGCCGCGAATGCGAGGATAGGGTATCGGTACCCGCTATGAAGAGTGGGAGGACCAGAAGCTCCAGCAAACAACTGTCGTCTGGTATCTGGGATACGGCATCGAGGATAGCGTTTACCGATTCTTGAACTTCAGGCGATTCAGCGGATGCAGTAACATCCAAGATTCGCAAAGTTCGTAGAATACACGTGTGACGGTATGCTTCGGCGACGTAATGCCATGCCTTGTCGTTGTTGGGCTTTACACCACATGAACTGTCCCATAGATAAAGTTTTCGAAGTGCTGCTTGCAATGCCCTTGTCCGATCGTCGTTGCTCATCGTCTGTCCAAAAGATGCTTTTGCGAGTTCGAGCACGTCGCCCATGAGTAGAAACAGATCCCTTGGGCAGCCATTCACCATCTCGAACTTCTCGTCGTTCAGTGCATATACCGTTTCGCGCAGATGTCGTGAGAAACACAGACGTTCTGGATGAGCGAATGCACGGATGATGTCCAGCCTGTGATGGGATTAGTTTCTCCAACTTGTCGGTCGGACCGCCGGCTAGGCTCCAGAGAGCTCACCATGCCAGATTACCCAGAAAGAAGCTTGTGCGACTATCATGCGTCGGTGAATGCTCGGGTCCCATGATCTGAGAACAAATTGATGCTGCACCTGAGATGTGAGCACCATGTTCAGAGATACCTGTTTCACAAATCTGTTGATGTAGTCCGTCAGTGGAAGTAGCTCAGGATTAAAGCGTGTAGAGTGGAGACGAACATCCTGAAGAAGGAGTATTTGGATCGTGACAAGGATCCCATCACGCTCATCCTCCGTCAGCGGTCCCGAAGACCCCTTACTGATGGACTTCCCCAAAGCTCCAATCGCGTTGAGTCGGTATTCTGTAGCTAAAGTGTTGTGGAGATTACTATCAGACTTCATGTGCCCTAAGTGGCAAGCGGATAAAGCAAGTACAGCATACATGAGTCCGACTTGCTTGTAGGCTAATGGCAGCACCCAAGTCCAATAAGGATTTCTCTCAAGCTCAGCGCACTGTTGAATCTGGTGTGGACAAATGAATAGAGCATCTGATAGCAATTAGCTTGATAAATCACGGCATCAACTGTCGCATGTAGGCACTCACAGTGGGTAAGAAGGGCTTCTGTTTCCTCTAGACGGAGGATTATGCTCATTTCTGCTGATATAGTCAAGGGCTCCGGCAAGGTGAATGGCTCGGTTCTGGCTCCTGGGATAATGCTAGAAGGTGATACAGTATCCACATGGCTCGAAGAACTTGTCATAACATTTCTGTCTGTTCCGACTGATGCAATTTCGGTCATGTGTGATGGGGTATAGGATTCATGTTGCGGTACCAGAAGTTGCATGTCGTTGACATGCTCGTTCACGTCAGCGGGCACTGCTGGACGCGAGCCACCCTCGGACTGGAACGGCTCAGTCGCCGTTTCGCGCAACGATTCCATCTGTGCAGAAGGTATTGAAGAGCCGGTATCTGGAGTCACTGGTCTGGGGCCGGACGTCGTCCCTCTTGTTTCAATCGTCGGAGCGTCTCTGCCTCTCCATCTGCCTCGGGTCGCGATGCCACAAAAGCGGAATCTGTCGGGATATCCTCCGCAGTCAAGACCTCTGGACGTACATCGATGGCACGCGGGACGAGCACGATCGCAGCGCCGCGATTTGGCCCGACATGTTGTGCAAGCGGGTCCTCGATAGGGCGTGTGCGCAGCAGCGACCGAGGACGCGACCGTCGAGCTCATGATGGCAAAAGATGACACAGTCACAGCACCCGCCGTGGACAGAGGCGCGTGATTATCCCCACACTCGACGTTTTCCTTCAGAGCCGAATTAGAGCCAAAAAGCTTATTCGAGCATATGGAGACAAGTCATATCCAGACTACACTTTATGACATCCAGATAGTTGTATCTTCCAGCGGTGGATCTCTCTTATAATATCATAGGTAGACCTAATTACATCTCCTACTTAATCTTGATATAGGTATATAACATTAGCTTATGCCTTACTAAGGCGCATATTACTAAGCAATACGATTGCCTTTTCCTATAAGACTTCTATAGGCATCTTAGATTATTTGCTAAAGAACATATTAAGGAACTACCGTTAACACGTATTCTATCTATAATATGGCTACTACGTCCTTTTAAAGAGGCTACCGCCCATTAAATTTAAAAATTATAAGATGTTTCTAAATTAAGGACATTAATCTTTATGCCGTTATAGCTATAACCCCTACTATTTAAAAGAAAGTATCTAGCTAGTCTATAAGGGATGTAACAAACGGTAATCTATAATTATTATTTAGTAGAATAAAATTATAAGTAGGAAATAGACTAAGAGCGGGGTAAGAACGCTAAGAACCGCTAGCGACGGTCGGTTAATATAGCTACTTTACTAAAACTAAGCTTCTAAGCTTTTTAGCTTCTTAGCGCTTTAGTGCTTTAGCTTCTTAGCGCTTTAGCCTTCTAGCTAGGTATTTATATATTAATTAATTAAGCGCCTGCGCTATTTATCTTACTACTACCGTCTATCTTACCGTTACTACTATTTCTACCTTACCGTTACTACCTACTACTAATATACTACGTCTAAGAACTAACCTTACGCTATAGAAGGACTATATTAAGAGCTAGATTAAAGAGGGATTAATATATACTATAATACTATTAAAGCTTGCTAAGAAATATAACGTTACTATAAAGCTATAAATGCTTAAGAAAAGGCTTTAGAAATAGAATCTAAATTTGCCTTAGAATAACTATACCTTAGTTGCTAAGTATATTAAGAACCTCTTTTAGTAGTTCTAATTTAGCAATAGTACTATTAGTAACATTCTTAAGCTTAACGGCTTTAGTTATATAAGTACTTATACTATCCGTTATATTTAAATTAAACATAGCCTTTCTTAGCATATATTACTAGAGCATAAGAAGTAGCTTAAGCTAGCTATACGTAAGGCGCTTATTTATAAGTATAGAAAAGGCAATATTAATAACCTTAGTAAGGGTATGTTATACTTATATATATATATAAAGTATTATACGGTCGGTAAATAAGTCTTTTCTATAGTAGTATATATAGTAGTAGTATAGCAAATTATAAACCTAACATATTTTACTCTAGGCTCTCTATATTGCTACCTATTAATTTACTATATATACTACTATACTACTACTATAAAGAATATCTTTACTAACTATCTCTTAATAAGAAAACAACTATACCGTATTGCTTGCTTACTTAATAAAGAAGGCTATAGTTAAGGCCTTTTACATTATTAAAAGAAGATTAGAAACCGTTGCGGTAAGGCTAATTTACTAGGACTAAACTATATATAGTTAATAGACGCGTACTATAAGCTTAAGCGCTAGAGTATTTAAGTATACGTAGCTATTAACTACTTCTTAAGGTTAATAGTCTAGTTCTATACTAGTATATCTACGCGCTTAGCGGTCTTAGTACTTAACTAGTACGTTAAGACTATATAAGAGACTAGATTTCTACCTTAATTTGTCTATACGGATTATAGTAGTAAGACTATAATAGCTACTAATACGTACTATAGCCTTTATAAGGCTTAAGCTAGAGGTATTTAACTCTTTATTACTAACTGCTTTAAGTATAGAACTAGTAAGCAAAACTAGCATATTAAGGCCTAGTAGAACTAGATAATAACTAGTAGTATTAGCGCGTAGACTACCTTCTTTAACACCTTGCTATATAATACCCGCTACCTTTATAATAGGATAGCTTTTCTTACTATATATATGCTAATTATACGTTAAGCTAGCTTAATATTTGCTACTCTATAAAATAACTACCTAATTTAAATATAGAGCTAGCGACCCTATACTATTCTAGGTTTTTCTATAGTACTATATTGCTAGCTAGAGCTCTTTAGAGGGTATAAGTAAGAATTAGACATTAATATATAGAAGCTTAAACCTTAGATTAAGTACCTTAAGGAGTATAATAGCACTAAGTATCTTTTACCTTATATACTAGATTAGTATACGGCTAGGTTAGCCGCGCACTTTCCTAGTACTAAGGGCATTATTAAAGCTAATAAGGTTAATTAGATTATCCTTATTAATAGACGGAGCTGCCGTCTATACCTTAAGGTATATATATACCTCTAATAGTAGCTATTTAACTATAAGCATACCGGTAATATTAACCTAACACTCTATAAGTCTAATTAGCCTCTTAGTATAACTAACTAGTAGCCGCGGCATACTAGTCTATATAATGCGTTATATAGCATAGGTAATATCCTTCTAGAAACTATTAATAAATATGCACCGGATCCGTTTACGTAGCTATGCTATATGTACTACTATACTACTACTATATAACTAATATAAATATTTATTTAATATTATGCTATATATTATAACTTGTCTACTATAGGTCTTACGCGCCTAGGTAGTATAGTAGCTATAGTAGTAAAACACGCTAGTATATTAATAACTATTACCTAAGTTAATAATATATACTCCTTTTTTCTCTTAAATTAACTTAACTCTATTAGCCGCTTACTTACTATAGTTTCCTACTAGGGCTAATACTATCCTAAAAGCGGTAAGCTATACTTACGCTATTATAATAAGCTATCTTATCTAACTTATAGCCTTATTAATCTATTACCTCTAGAGGACAATAGTACGCTAGTAAGCACTTAATCTATAAGCGCTACTCTAGTGCTAGTAGCTCTACTTTCTATAGCTACTATTACTTACCTATAGTTTATTATCTACTCTTACTAAAGTTAGTATGTCTTTCTAAGAAGAGGTCCTACTATAGTAGAATAAGTAAGATAATTAAGCTCTACTACCGCTTAAAATAATACTACTTATAGTGCCTATACTAGCTTAGTTTCTAAAGCTATTACTAGTCTATCTTTTATTAAAGCTACTAATAGAGCTTCTACTTCTAGACTTAGGGTCTTAAAGGACTAGAACCGTATATAAGTTAAGGCCTTTAGAATAGTAATAATATATACTAATTAAGAAATAAAGTAATAGCTATAACTACTAGATCCTCTAACCCTCTAGTTAACTAGCTATAGTAAGAAAGAAGTTAATAGGGAAATTAAGGCCTATATATATAAGAGCCATTATAACTTTCTACTCCGCTAGTATCTTAACCGCTACCCTATATAGTCGATTATATATAAGAATTAGTTTTTTATTACTAATTTTAATACTATAAAGCATAGACGTTAGCCTACTACTAACTAACCTATTATAGTTAACCTTTAAGTAGCTTAGTATAATAGCTTTACCGCTATAATATTTCCTTTTCTAAAGACGGTTAGTAGAGTTTCTATTATTAGGCTTTACTATAAGTATTATCTAGAGGGCAAAAGCCTATTATTGCCTAAAGTAGAACTTCCTAGTACGGCGTATTTTATAGAGGTAAGTCTAAATTCTACATATAGTAGTAGTATAGTAGTATATATAGCAACTAACTAACCTTAGTAGATACTAGCTAGTAATAGAAAATATAGAGCTTAACTTAATGCTTAGCGTAAAGTAGCTAAATTTAAAGAGAACTAAGCTACTACTATTAACCTTACCGCTTCCTCTCTAGCTTACTTTTCCTCTCTACCTCCGGCTTACTCTCTCTCTTTACTTCTAGCTTACTCTTTTTCTTTTACTTTTCTAGCTATTACTACTTACTCTTCTTTTCCTACTTTTATAGCCCTTAATTATACTAATCTTCTTACTACCTTTCTAACTACGGAATAACTAATTAATGCTTTAAATTAAGAGAGGTTTAGTCTATAAGCTTCTTAAGATAAATATATTAAGGAGCTTAATTGCTAGTATTAAGAGCGTAAGTATAAGATTAATCTACCTTCTCTATATATAGTATTCTTTATATTTAAGCTAGCTATTATACTAACGTACTAGCCTTCTTATATTGCTTTTTTTACTACTACTAATACTAATAAGCCTTTATTTATGCTATAGATAGAATAGTAGCATTAGTAACCTTAGTAACCTTAGTAACCTTAGTAAAGAACCTAGAGATAGACTTATGCTTCTATTATACCTTTTTAGATAGTTACTTATTAATAGGCTTAAAAAGGTATATAATATTTAACTATACTACTACTATACTACTACTATACTAAAATTTTATATATTATATCTTTCTTAGTCTATAGTTTAGTTATTAATATATAATAAAAGTTATAGTATTTCTTACCTTAGTAGTATAGCTATAAGTATAGTAAATTTTCTACTTTTTAGACTATTATATATTAATATTTAGTTAGTTTACTTTTACTTAGTTACCTTTCTTAACTTCTTCTACCTCTTTTATCTTTTTTACTACTATAATAATAATAATAATAATAGTACTAGCATTACTACTATACCTTCTAAGGGCCCTAAGAAGACCGCCGCCGCTACTACTAATTTCTTTCCTTCCTACTCCTCTACGCGCGTTAGTAGCGCTAGAGCTACCGTTTTTACTAGTAGAGCGCCTAGAAAGATTAACGCTAAGCGCGCTTAGCGTATAGCCGAGGCTTATAAGGCCGAAAAGAAAGAAGAGAAGGAGGTTAGTCCTTATACTTACGCTTATACTTATAAGCGGTAATTACTACTAATACTATTAACTTTAATATAACTAACTAATTATAACTTAATAATAGTGCCTCCTTAGATGATAATAAGCCTCTAATAGCTTATAAGTATGCTTATATAGTCCCTTACGCTTATATTACTACTAATAGTAATAAGGACAATAAAGATACCCTTACTACCCCTACCTTTACTACCGCCGCTACCTTTACTACTATAGCTACTACTATACCTACCGCTACTCCCGCTCTACCGGCCTACCTTATAGGTCTAGTTAGACCTACCGTTAAATTAGAATAGTAGTTAATCTCTATTGTCCGCTAGAATATGCTACTTACTAAGGCTTAGAGTAGTATTAGAAAAACTTATGCTAATGCCCTTAATACTCTATATAAGTACTACGACGCTAACGCTATTATGCTATTAGATATTAGTAAGGCCGCTCTTATTAGCCATTATAATAACTATAAGAATAAGGCCGGAAAGCCTAAGAGAGTCTATTATGTCTTTACTAAGCCGGCCGATAGTTAGAGTGCCGCCTATGCCTACTATAGATTAAAGGAAACTAGTTACTATAATGCTAATGCGCCTTTAAAAAAGCCTAAAGAATAAGTAAGTTTTACTACATATACTACTATACTACTACTATACTAAATTACTAACCCTAAAAAGAACCCCGCTAAGCGCCTTAATAAACTTAAGAATACCGTTAGCCGCCTTACTTAGCGCATTACGGTATAAGACGCTATAAACGCGGACCTTAGATAGAGACTATATAATACTTAGAAAGCCTATGCTATGCTTAAGTAGCGTGTTATTAACCTTAATAATAAGATTACTAAGTTAAAGGGCAAGAAGACTACTAAGTAAATATTAATTAAATAAAGACCCTTTACTTTGCTAATTCCTTATTAAATTAGTAATGTTGTACTAATTATTGTTACTAATTAGCTAGAAGGCTAAAGCGCTAAGAAGCTAAGAAGCTTAGAAGCTTGGTTTTGGCGGAGTGGCCGCATTAACCGACCGTCCTGGCCACGTATCTGATTAACTGACTTAGCTCCTTTCTGCTTTGTTCCTCTCATTCCTTCGAGGCATCACAAGCGCCTGCTTCGCGATAGTCGCGGTAAAAAACCCATTGTCACTTCAGAGACGTCCGCAGCGGGGCATGCTCAGATGGAATGCATTCTATACTCATAGCTTTGCCTGCGGTGCGAATGCCTCTAGTACAAGATCAACCGCTGCCTGCGCACAACCGTAAGAGGACTGATACCCAGCACCACCAGCACCATAGTTGTGAACGACCAGAACCCGACCAATGCGTTCTCTTTCTATCCTCGTACCTCCCTCACGAACCGGCCTCAGACCAACACCATGACGGATAATATCCAGATGCTCGATTCCCTTACCGCCCGTAAGCTGCGGGCACATGGCGACCGCTCGCTTCATGATCCGTATAGCTAGATTGGGGTCCATTTGTGACTCCCAATTGCCTTTCTGGTACGAGCCGCCGAGTATAGTGCCACCGCCTGCTGCGCGCGTCATGATGTAGCACGCCTCGTCATCCCCGTCGTCGGTTCCAGAGACATCGATCATTTTGCCTGCATCGTTCCGGACGATGACGATCTGGCCACGAGCAGGAACGACAGTCTTGTCTTCAACACCGCCCAGCGTACTGGCCATGAGTCCTGTGCAATTGACGACCAAGGCAACGCTTCCTGCCGGGTGAATGCTAGGAGAGGTCGCATCGGAGATGTGTCCAAAGACGGCCCGTTTGAACACAACACCATTTGCAAGGCATTGAGAAACAAGCCATGGCAGATAGATTGCTGTGTTGATGCAGACTGAGGTGAACGAAGTTGCACTGTCCACGCCGGGACCAAGCTCATCCTTTGATAACAAGCGGAACTCATTCAGGTCAGTCTTTATCGCAAGGATCACCTGTAGACACGCTCTTGACTCACATTGGGAACAACATCCTTGAACCACGGAGTGGGTGAGAGTAGCTCTGAGAACCAATTTGCAGTTGCAGATCCCTTGTCCTTTGCGCGGCTGTGGATCTGGCATTCTGTCGCCTGTGTCAACGATAGAATAGGATTTGGCTTGTGAGGTTCGGCTCTTTACCTTGGAAATGAACGCCGGCCTCTGGATGGTTCTTAGCCAAGTCGGCCAGGGGAGCCCAGGAGTTCTTGTCCCATTCAGCAGCTTCGGTTCCACGGTTTGATACACTGTTTTCGGTGATCGATCAGAACGCATGCTGCAACCGAGGGGACGAAGTAGCTTACGGCATGTAGTTTGCCCCAGCCCAGGGAGAGGCGTATTCAATGTCATAGTCGCCAGGCATGTGTTTTGCTGTAACCACGATTTTGAAGCCAGGATGGCGAGAGAGCAAAAGGGCGGTGGTGAGTCCAGCGACTCCAGCACTGTCTCAGCATGTAAGTCGCCTGTCCCTCAGCGAACGAACGAAAAACTTGTACTCACCCAACGACAACAATATTCTGTTCACTCATTTTGACGCTGAAAGTAGGTTGAAGAAATCCAATGCGAAAATCGTGTAAGGTTGTGAAGTTATCAAGTATGGCTGAGAAATACTCGAGTATATGCGCTCCCAGGAGTAGTGAAAGGAATGTGGCATGACTTCCCCACAGATATGTCCAACCCACGTGTGAACTCAGCAATCTTTGTTGTCATTCGGCCCGAGGGAGAGCGGATGACAAAAGAGTGATTAATTACCGGATTCGGTAGGAGAGATGCATTCATCATCAGATCAGGGTTGTCACTCCACCCACAAATTTTGAGATGTAGCGACAAAACAATGCATGAGGGCACCGAGTTAAACCAGTGTCTTCGATGGTTATCTGGGTTCGAGGTCGGGAGTAAAATCTGCACATGGAGATATGACGTGTCAGTAACACTTGGAAGTTGTGGTTCTGCTTTGACACTTTCCATGCAGGAATTGGACAAGGAGACCATGAGAAAATCAAAAAGACCTCTGTTTACCGCCACTTTCTGCTCACGCGACCCAACCGTCCTTCAAAACATTAAAAACAGATACGAGAATCAGCCCTTACAGGTCAAACGCCGAGATCAATTATCAAGCCTTGCTGACCAAAACAAAGGAGATATCACAGTTGAGCTTTGTGAAATTTTGTGCAGTTGGTAATTGAATCATCTTGAGTAGACGAGATTATAAACATCCTTGATCCTACCAGCCTAGCTGAAATCAATCTCAAAACTATATGCATCGTCATAATGAATCTTCCAGTAGCCGTCCCAAATCTTCTTGGTGATAGGTCCAACCTTTCCATCATTGACTTTTTCTCCGTCGATTGTGGTGATTGGCATGATTCCGCCAGCAGTGGTACACATCAGAATCTCGTCGGCCTTGTAGACCATCTCGATTGGAACAATCTCAATACGGACCTCCAAGCCAGCTGCTCTTGCAACATCGATGACAGATCTGCGTGTAACTCCTTCCAGGACGCCTCGCTCAGGTGTGAAAAGCACACCGTCCTTGATCAAGACAACATTGAATCCAGATCCTTCTGTCAAGTTGGCATCTCCATCAGTCAGGAAAGGGTAGGTAGCACCACGGTCGGCAGCTTCGAAGAGGCCTCTGACCAGATCGCCCCATTGTAGATTCTTGACGGTGGGATCGATGGCACCAGGAGGGACACGACGGACTGTGCGGGCAACAACGGCACTTCCACCATGAGGCTGTACATCAGGATCCATGACCCAGACATATGGCTGAACAAACATGTAGAGGTTGTTCTTGAAAGGCACTCTGGGATCGAAGCCACGTACACCCTTTAGGCCGCGAGTAACGATGAGCTCAACGAAAGCGTCCTTAATGCCACTTTTGACAACCATCTCGCACAGAATCTTCTTGACCTCAACACGCGGCAAGGGCATGTTCAGGCGAAGCTTCTTGCAGCTGGCTTCAAGGCGATCTAAATGATTGTCGAGACGGAAGAATCGACCATCCCAGACTGAGGGAACGTCGTAAGTCAAGTCGCTGTGCATGAAACCCTGATCAAGAAGCGGGATGCGAGCTTCTGAGAGTGGGACGTATTCACCCTCGATCCATGCGATGCCTTTGGCAAACTTGTCGGTGCTGGCTTCAAGAACGGCCTGGCGCTTGTTGTATCCATCGAAAATCTTATCCATGGTGGCCATGATGAGAACTATGGGGTAATGTTTCTTGGAGCTGAGAAGATAAAGATAAGAGAAGTGTTTGCAGAGCGGAGTCGAGGGATCCGGCCGTGCCTATATGTGCAGCTTCTTGCCGGTCATGACTGAGACGTAGGTTACCGAAACGGTGATCGAGGTGTTGGCCCGAGGTCAGTTGAGGAAATGGTAACCTCCCACAAGATAGACTATTTAGGAAGGGAAGGATCCACTTGTCCCAGTGTGACATTCGATGAGCGGCGCGCCCGCTTGAGGATATATTGCCGTTTTCGGTAAGTAATATACGCAGGCCACCCGTGCCAGGCTACCAGTGACAAGCAATGGCCACATCTTCCTCTGGCCCCGCCAGACTCAGGGATCCGTTTGACGGGCGTGCCTGATAATCATGGACTCTGTCATGCAAGATACTGACTGTATTGAATTTGTCATGATATCTGACACGTTCATGATGGTTCCTGCTCGAAGACGTGACTTGGGATTCGAGCAAGATTGATCTGTATCTTGGAAACATTCCAATTGGTATCGGAACGTGTATGAAGGTTGGAGTAACGACATATTCACATCTATGAAATTATGAAAGCCACACTTTGGAAGCTTCTGCAAGTCCTCCCTGCAGCCAGCCAGTACTTGAACTGGCATCTGCGTCGAATCCATGGTCGCCAGGTTCTGTGATATACTCAACGCGAGCTTCTGGTAGCTGAGCTCGTAGTTTTTGAACGAAGTTCTCTGAGCTTGCTAGCGGCACAGCCGAATCATCCTTGCCATGAAAAATGAACATGTATGGTAACAATCCCCCTCTTTGATCCTTGTCTAGGTCTGTTGGATGGTCCAGTCTACGCATGGGAAGAAGATGATCTTTGCGTTGGCCGAAGAATGAAAAGAAGCGACCATGCTGTATGATGGCGAACGAGAGGGCCAATCGGTCAGGAGGATTGGCCTTCGTTGGATCTGGATGTCCTTCTTCTCTCCTTGTCATAGAGTCTCTTATATGGTCATCAATAATACTGACTGGGCGGTCAGGGACTCCTACAATTGTCTTGGGATAGGCTTCAGTAAAGAACAGTAGCTCAAGATCGAGCATGGGATAAGCAGCGACGAGGACTCGAATCTGAGCGGAGTAGCTCAGTGTCAGCTGTGTTGCTATATAACCTCCTGCTGAGTGTCAGTCCAAAGATTACCCCATTGGTATCAACGTCGATTGCTTACCTGCGCTCTCCCCAAGTATAAGAATTTTGGTCAGATCGACCAACAAATTCGTGATGCGATGGGCGCGCAAGAGCTGATCGACTTCTCCCCGATGAACCCATGCCCAAAAGTCATGCATGTCGTTGATGAGGTCGTCTGCATTGACCTCTGGAAGGAGGCGGTAGTTTGGTGACAGAATTACAGCATCGTTTTCGAGCGCATATTCCAGCACCCAGTCAGAAAACCATGGTCCGTATAGACTGCTTCCTCCGACCTTGAATAATAATCAGCTCTCGGGCTTTGAGGGTCAAGTAGAAAATTACTTGCAAGATATCCGCCGTGTATCCTGATCATCAGCGGGCTTTTTGCTGTGATGTGTGGCGAGTTGATTAACTTCTTGGGGACCAGGACGTGGACCTGAATTGCTGTTTTTCGGTCCGCAATTTTATAGGTTGCTTCCAGTATTTCGAACTTTGAGTACTTGGTAGGACTGTCGAGATCAGCAAGCGCCTTGAGGAGGCACTCAAACGAATTATCCATTTCAGCAACGCAACAGGGACACAAAGCGTGGATGTAGGATGGTAAATTTCGCACAACAAGAGACAACAGAGCATGATAACGCATCGCCTTTAGCACAGATTGGATGCGGAGTCGTTTGGACTATTTGGGAAAGTGGGGACCTGAAGCTTCGGATTCACGGGCCGGTATGCTGGAATGGTGATTGAGCCGACACCTCCGAGAACAGCTCCGAGCTGAAAGTCGAGGTTACAATGCTTGTGCTGTTGCAGAACCTTGATACTTCATAGAAAATCTGCCGACTGAACCTATGGATCCCTATCGCACTTGAGAGCCTGGTAGATTGCCGTCTCGACCTCTTCAGCACAACGAAAAACTGCCGGATCTAGATGCTATCAGTACAAATTCTTATCAAGCTGTAACAACTGACTCACCTCCGTAGGGCATGATCTGAGTTGCGACGATACCTCCAACGCCATTTTTCCTATCGGCATACCAGAGCAGGTTGGCCAGACCCTCCCATGAGCCGCTACCACTTTCCCTGCCTGTGGAACTACGCTGATGAGAGAGACTGAATGATAGACCCCATCCTTCGGTGGTGCCTTCGGGGGATGGCACGAGAGGAGTACCATTGGCAAGTTCTGGCTTTGCCGACGGCCATGACTCATTACAGTCCCGTGCTTTGTCGGGAATTTGATCTTTGAACATTTCTGAAGACGACCGGTCAGCATGATCTGTCTGGTCTAATTCCAACTTTGATACCTTGTACGGTCTCTGCATGCAGAATCCTCGCGCCCGTAGTAGGGGACATTCCATCGTTCAGCAGCGTGGCGATGAGTTCTAGTGCACAACCTGTCAGTTATCACACTGATTTCACGACAAAATTGACGTACGGCAAAATTCCACTGGAGACCCAAAGCAACCGGCACCCGCCATACAGAATTTGTCTTCCCTATCCCCAGGTTCACCAGCTAGCGGGTATCGATACAGGTGATCCCGGAGCTTCAGGCTACCATCGGGACTGCGTTGATGCATAAACGCCAGTCGTGACCTAATCTCAGTGTTCGGAAAGAAGGATATGTTTCTGATACCCAATGGTGACAAAATGTTTTTCTGGAAGTAATCCTCAAGACACAACCCAGAGACGCGCTCGATAAGAACGCCTACCCAATCGAGACTGGTTCCATATTGGAACCGGGTGCCAGGCTGATTGACCAGTGGTCGAGCCAATACGTCACTCCTGAAACCAGAAAAGTCGTCCAATCCAGCCGGTCGCGACCAGTCCCTGAGCTTGAAGTCTTCGAACGCGTAGCCGAAACCCGCTGGTGAGAAGTCAGCAGCGAATAATCCAATGAAACTGATCGGTGTAATCTCACCCGTGTGAGTGAGAAGCATTCGCAAGGTGATGAGCCTGTCTTTGTTGACTAAGCGAAATTGCCCGTCGGGCAGCTTGTCAAGCACTTGAACGTCTCGAAGTTCAGGGGAGAGTCGGGCGACTTGCTCAGCGTTATCCAGCTCCAACTTGCCTTGCTCTATCAACTGCATACACGCGACAGAGGTGATAAGCTTGGTAAAAGAAGCGAGCCAAAATGTGCTGTCGAGGCGCATTGGCTCTCGATGCCCCAGCCCGATTGAACCTGACGCATGGCTGAAAAGAACATCGCCCATACTGTTGACGGCGTGATAGATGAATCCAGGAATTTCCGGATCCGCGTGCGCAGTTCTTGCATCGATCGAGTCACGAATCGAATCCAGAACTTGGGTAGGTAGGATGCCAGACATTTTAGCTCTGGAGTCGGTACGATTCAGATGCGTGAACGACTTTTCGGCACCTGTCAAATGAAAATAAATGTTGACAGAGTGAGCTCAGAAGTATTGTGTCGTATCAAGTCATACTCTCGTGTTCTTCAAAAGTTGACGCGATTGTCCCGCATATTGCGCACGCTCGTGGTGACGCTGACTCGACGCGGAAATACCCCATTAGGAAGGAAGATGATCGAGCTCTGCGCCATCCGTCACGAATTGGCGAAGAGCGTAACAAGCCCAGTTCGGATATAATGAGGCGCAAAGGAATCCCAAAAGCGTCCTGGATCTCGCTATCAGTCGAAGTTGTGTTCAAACCTCCTATTTCTTCCACCAGACACCTCCGTCGACACTGCGTGCCACTTGCACTGATCATGTGTACTCAGAAACCACTCAAGGTATGCTTGCTCGACTCAAGGGCTCGCCTGTACGAGTAATTAATGGAGGAGTAGACAGATGAAGCTGCGAGGCTTTCTATTGCCGTGCCTGACGCTTTCTTCCATAACCACCCTTCAGAGACATACCTTAGTGGCCTCGATGAATACACACGAATCCACGATCAGTCGATTAATGATCCAGATGCGTTTTGGGCCAGCCAAAGCAGGTCGCTGTTGGACTTTGACACAGACTTTCACACCACTCGCAATGGCACTTTCGAGAACGGAGACATGACTTGGTTCGACGGTGGCCGTCTTAACGCGTCCTACAATTGCATTGATCGTCATGCTTTGCACAATCCTGACAAAGCCGCCATTATCTTCGAGGCCGACGAACCAGGACATGGTCATACCATCACGTACCGGGAGCTCCTATCTCAAGTGTGCAAGGTCGCACATGTTCTGACGACTTTTGGAATCGTTAAAGGTGATTGCGTGACAATCTACCTCCCCATGATTCCTGAAGCAGCAATCTCGATGCTTGCATGTGCTCGCATTGGTGCAATTCACTCCGTCATCTTTGCAGGCTTCTCGGCAGAGTCTGTCCGCGACCGTATCATCGATTCACAGTCCAAAGTTGTGATCACCGCGAACGCTGGCACCCGCGGTGGTAAGCTGCTCGACTTCAAACGTGTCGTTGACGAAGCTGTGAAAGGCTGTCCCCAAGTGACGCGTGTTCTGGTCCACAAGAATGTACCATCTCACAAAGTCGCCTGGAACGCAAAACTCGATATGTGGTGGGACGACGCTCTCTACAAGGCTCCCAACTATGTTGAGCCAGTGTCCATGGCATCAGAAGATCCTCTGTTTCTGCTCTACACTTCGGGATCCACTGGAAAACCGAAAGGGCTAGTCCACTCGACAGCCGGTTACCTCGTTGGAGCAGCCATGACTGGCAAGTACGTCTTTGATATTCACCCCGACGACGTTTTTTTCTGCGGAGGAGATGTTGGTTGGATTACCGGTCATACGTATGCGGTCTATGCTCCTCTGGTCCGCGGATGTACCACTGTCATCTTCGAGAGCACTCCAATCTATCCTTCGCCTCTTCGATACTGGGATGTGGTTCAAAAGTATGACGTTACGCAATTCTACGTCGCTCCAACTGCTCTTCGTCTCTTGAAGCGGCAGCTTGGAGTCACTATCCCAAAGATGAACAAGTTGCGTGTCCTTGGATCTGTTGGCGAGCCAATCGCACCAGATGTTTGGCAGTGGTACTATGAGGAGGTTGGTGGCAAGGAGGCATATGTGACCGACGTAAGTCTCAAGTTCTCTGAATCGCTGGGGATTACAAGCTAAGTTCCGATGCCTTGGAAGACCTACTGGCAAACAGAAAGTGGTTCGCATCTCATTGCACCCATGGCAGGCATAGCCCCGATGAAGCCAGGTAGCGCTTGTCTGCCAGTCTTCGGGATCGAACCTGTCATTCTAGACCCTGTGAGTGGTTTAGAGATGGAGGGGTACGGGGTGGAAGGTCTTCTAGCTATTCGCCATCCTTGGCCCTCTATGGCGAGAACCATCTGGGGTGCTCGTGACCGTTTCAGAAACACCTATCTGGATCCATACAAGGGATATTACGTGAGTTGACCTCGTCTTAGAACTAATCTTTCATTAACCAGCATAGTTCACCGGAGACGGTGCGTCTCGCGACAAAGACGGCTACATCTGGATTCTAGGACGAACGGACGATGTCGTCAATGTTTCGGGTCATCGACTGTCGACTGCAGAGATCGAGGCTGCCTTGCTAGAGCACAGTATACTCCCTCAATGATGGCGTTCTTGGGTTAGGATTCTGACATGCTGATAGGACTGGTAGCCGAGGCGGCCGCTGTGGGTGTCACAGATGACCTCACTGGGCAAACAGTTCATGTTTTTGTTTCCTTGAAAGAACAACCTGATGGTCAAGTGCCTGCCGACGTCATCAAAGAGCTTGTTATGAAGGTAAGAAGCTCTATTGGACCATTTGCAGCCCCCAAGGCCATCCATGTGGTTCAAGATTTGCCAAAAACAAGAAGTGGTAAAATTATGAGACGCATCCTACGAAAACTTCTCAGCGGAGAAGCCGACAGTCTTGGAGATCTTTCAACAGTGCGTTGCAGTGAGCCTTGCCGGTTCTCCGGTATCAATTTGCTGACCTACAGTCTAGTTGGCTGATCCTAGTGTCATTGGCAGCATCGTGGCCACCATCAAACAGAAACAATGACCTTTGGATTAAGTATGAAAACGGGATGTACATATGTAGTCTAAACATCATACTAGACTGCGTTCTGGCTTGGACATAGAATATAGGCTCAGGAAAGAAATCCACTCTGCCCACCAACCAGAGTCTAACTTGAGATATCTGCACATCACATGTGATGAAGGAATAGACGAATTTGACTCTTGGTTGGGGGGGGAGCACAAAGGACGCTTCGAGGTCACAGCACCCTTGATAAAACGAGGATACGAGGCTGGATATCACAGTCTCACTGAGTGAAGATGTATAAGTAGACGAATTAAGTAAAGCTGTTGTTTACCAAATTGAAGGACAAAAACCTGGCCAAGACACATCTTTCACCCTCATCACCAGGCCGCCACCTCGCTCACTGGACACGCGTCACACAAGGTGACGTAAAGATAGTCTTCCTCATCTACCTCTGACTACAGAATACAAAAAGAGAGACGTGTGCGTTTGGTGTAATGTTGCATGCCGAGAATCGCCAGACCAAACATCTCGGACCGAGGCTCGGGAGGATTGCCAGCGACCCCACCTCGTGCAGACTCACATGCCTAATCCAGTCAATCATCCAGCAGCTCGGCTGCGGCTACGTCAGCGCCGCTTACTGAATGGGGAAACCATCGTTTTGTACTGATGGTGGGGTATCAACAATGAGCACGTATATGGACCTAGACATCCACTGCCTGGATTCGCTGAACGCTACCACATTTCCGAACCCTTATCATCACATTACCTTGTCCACATTCTCACCATGTCGAACTTTGCAGGTGTATCTCTGAAGGGCAAAACCGCCATCGTCACTGGTGCTTCCAGGTGAGCTTGGACAACACAGATCTGACGTTGGAAAGTCCTCTGACGATAGCCTCAGGGGGCTCGGTGCAGGCATCGCTGTTCTTTTGGCTAGTCGTGGTGCTAATATAGTGGTCAACTACGTCTCCGATGGTAGCAAGGAGCGTGCACAAGCAGTCGTTGACGAGATCAACAACAAAATTGGCACTAAAGCCATTCTCTGCAAGGCCAATGTCAGCGTCTTGGAGGACATTCCAAAGTTGATCGATGCTGCTCTGAAGCTGAGCGAGACCGGCAAGATCGAAATCCTTATTCACAAGTATGTTCCGCATAGCACTCCCGATCTCTCAGCGATCACTCACAACAGTCGACAGTGCAGCTCAGGGCAACGAAGCCAACCTTGTCGATACCACTCCCGAGTTCTACGATCGCCACTTTGACTGCAACGTCAAAGGCCCAATCTTCCTTACAAAGGCTGCAGAGCCGCACCTTCCCAAGGGTGGTCGTATCGTCTTCATCTCATCAGCTGGTGCCCGTCTCGGCGTCGCCGGTCAGACTGTCTATGCCGCTACAAAAGCTGCCAATGAGGCACTGGTCCGTGTTTGGGCCAAGGAGCTTGGGCAGAGCCACGGCATCACCGTCAACTGTGTCAACCCGGGCCCGATCGCAACTGGTACGGTACTTTGGTTTCCGGTGTAGGACAGTGTCGCTAACTAAACTTGTACAGATCAATGGTTCCAAAGTGACGAGCAATTCCTCAAGGATATGCAACCTTTGATCGACTCCACACCTGCTGCTGCTCGTGTCGGCGAGGTCGATGACATCGCTCCTCTGGTCGCTTTCCTCTGTTCCGATGATGCAAAATGGACTACCGGTGCCTGCTTGTCTGCTAACGGAGGCCTTTACAACTGAGTGGATAGATAGGCTTGTCTAATCAATTTTCTCACCCCTGGCTTTACTCCAATGCTCTCCATCGAATCATCCTTGCGCTCTGTACCTGCACGACATACTGTATCTTCGCAAAAAGGAAAAGTAGTGTTGCAGTAGTACCGTGCCTTCTCTTCACAGCCACAATCCATTTGGTGATTGGAAGCGAGAAACATACGATCTGAAACGTGTTAATACAGTTGTCGTCGGTAGGAGAGCTCTGATTGTTTTGTAATCTTATTCTTCTTTGTTTGAAAATATCTCTAGTGCTTGTGCACCCTCATAGTTCAATCTGTAAAACCGAGCTGGACACAGATACAGGCAGAATCCAAGGGTAAACATCCTCCTCTCCTCACTTATACGAGACTGCCTCCGCGGCTATCTCTGCGTGCATGTCCCCGCCTACAACGGCCTTAACAATGACTGTGACCCAAGTTGGTGCATGACCCGGCCATCTACCCTGGAAGACCTTCTGCATAATGATCTCGTCCTCAGGATCCACAAGGTAGCTGACTACCCGATGTGCGTCGCGCATGCCTCCTTCACAACCAGCGTTCCTCAAAGCCGCATCGAGGCAATTGAAAATTGCTTCAAATTCCGACTTGAGATCGTTTTTGATGAGTTCTCCGGTCTCCAGGTCTAGTCCTATGTGACCTGTCGTGAAGACCAGCGAGGTTTGGGGGGAGACTGGAACAACCGCGGTGGTACTAAGGGATGCTTTTTGAAGAATATCTCCGACAGGCCCGGGCATGTGTTGGAAGATGGTTTTCGATGTCATGATGGTGGTGCTTGCCGTTGTGTACGCTTGTCTGCTTTGACGGATGTGTTGGATGAGATTTTGAGCAAGAAAACAGAGGATGTTGGGGCTCAATGCCCTTGGAACTTCTGGAGTATCGC
Organism: Aureobasidium sp. EXF-10728; assembly: GCA_023848605.1. Taxonomy (NCBI): domain Eukaryota; kingdom Fungi; phylum Ascomycota; class Dothideomycetes; order Dothideales; family Saccotheciaceae; genus Aureobasidium; species Aureobasidium sp. EXF-10728. The sequence goes on from SWBG01000042.1 coordinate 43,750, forward strand.
CATGATATATGGGCACGATATCCCAACATGGGCAAGCAGAGTTTACTACTTTGGGCGAAGAGAAAGTGAGGCACAGCGCGCCGAGACTTCCCTGCTGGGAAGTCAAGCTGGCCCCGCATGAAAAGCGCCGGATACTTGATCCCCGCCGCACGTGCCCGTTCCTCCACGGGGTCCGGCTGCCAGGATCGTTATAAGTAGGAAAAGCGTATAATACGTCGCTCGCTGACGGATATCAACAATCAGAATCCTCACCAAAAATTGCCGTGATCATGCTCAACACTAAGGACGGATATTCGTGGACTCCAGAAACTGGTACCAAGAATGGGGATCTGCCATGTCGTGGTGTTGTGGAGCCCGCAACCAACGTTGAGTCTCTTGAAGGGAGAGTTTACGACGCTGTGGTGATCGGTGCAGGATATGCCGGACTGTGCGCGGCAAGAGATCTGGTCGTATCTGGTATGCTTAGATCCACCTGACGACGAGTGAATGAATCTGACATAGACACTTAGGCCATTCAGTCTTACTGGTCGAAGCACGCGATCGTGTTGGTGGTCGCACGTATACCGTCGAGGCTGATGGTAAGTGGCAGATATACCTTGGTCAGGTACGATTGAAAAATGCTCAATGACGCCAACAGGGTTCAAATATGAGATGGGAGGCACCTGGGTAACTCATCACATGGGCTATCTGTTCCAGGAGATGGTCAGATACAAGATGGATCGAGATCTCATCACTACTCACCTTAGAACATACAAGGCCGATTACTACTCAATGAATGTGCCCGGTATGTCAAGATCAGCAATGATCTTGTCTTACGTTGCTAATCTATGCAGGAACTAAGCCCCGCAAGATGACCCATGAAGAGGCCGGCAGGATCATGAGCCGCGCCTGGGATGTCTTTGTCGACATTGATGGAAACCACTGTCGGACTGTCTGTCCATTGCCTCACGCTCAGTTGGATAACATCATGGTCAACAGACAAGACATCGAAGCCTGGGATGCATACTCATGCAAGCAACGATTCGAAGACATCAAACACTTGTTGACCGCGGAGGAACAAGGTATTCTGACCGCTCTTCTCCTTCATATTTCTGGGGGAACGATGGAGAATAGCAGCCTTTGGGATATGGTCCGCTCTCATGCGCTCATGGGTTGGTCATCAGAAAACTTTGGCCCTGTCTGGACGACATATAAATTGCGCGAAGGGCAATCCGAGCTTGCGATGAGGCTTTTTCGACACGCGAAAGACCTCGACCTGCACTACGTGTTCCAAACTCCCATCGTCTCCATCGAAGATAGATGCAGTCATGGCAACGGCCTTGTCGAGGTGAGAACTGGGGACAATCGAACTCTGCTGGCACGCCACTGCGTCTCAACTGTGCCTTTGAACGTCTTGCACACAATCAAGTTTGAGCCCCCTTTGTCACCACGACGAGCTGAAGCGATTGAGATTGGTCACGTCAACTTTATGACGAAGATCCACGCCGAGGTTGAAGGCGATGCCTTGGCTTCGTGGAATGGTATGCGCTATCCAGGCAATATCATGTTTGGGTATGGGGACGGCGTTCTCGATACTGGAAATGCCCACCTTGTTGGTTTTGGCAAAGGTGAGGGTGAGGCCTTCATACCTGAAAAACACCCAGAAAAAGTTGTTCAAGCTTTCAAGGATCTCCATCCGATGGAGGTTAAGAAGACTGTGAGTTCGAAACCTGATCAGCACGTAGATGAGATACTAATAGCCAGCAGATCTTCCATAATTGGGTAACCGATCCATATTCCCTTGGAGGTCCGGCCTGGTGGAGACCGAACTACATGAGCAAATTCCAAGACGAGCTCCAACGCCCTCATGGCAGAATTCAGTTTGCCTCCGCGGATTGGGCGCATGGATGGCGCGCAGCTATAGATGGAGCTCTTGAGCAAGGTACTCTGGCCGCACGCGAAATTAGGCAGCAGCTACGCGATGGCCAGCGAGTCGATATGCCCGTAAGGGCTCGAATGGCTTGAGTTTGGCATCTTCCAGTAGAGTATGAGGATTTAGTCACATGGATTCCGTTGCGTTCAGTCTCCCGAGCTACTGCTGGACGTCTTCTTTTTCGGTGCCCATCTCTGTTTCTCGTGTTCCAAGTCCAGCTGACCTCGGCAGGCCAAAGACCTAATCCTCGCATGCGCAATCGGTTCAGGCGCCGGATTTTTAAGCGCGAAACGTGATGATGGGTTGACCTCCTTCTCCGAGGTGGGGTTGCGCAGGATACTACCTATCTGGGAAGGTGAGGCCGCTGCCCTTCCCCATAGTTGAGAGGTCACCCCGAACGCGGACCGAGGTCAGGCAGGCAGATGATTACATCACCGCCACTATATAATCTCCCGTATACATGCCTCTCGTTCTCATCATGCCCTAAGAATTGTTTGACAATGTCATCTGCAGCCACCGAAAAGCGCAACGAGCTGATCTCTATTGCTCGCAATCTGGACCATGTACCGCTATGCGAAGAATACGAACGTATGATTTCTGGCATGCTGTACGTACCTTCTAGGACAACACAACGTTTTGAATGCGACAGGGATTGACATGAGCATCATAGTTACAACCCAAACATACCCAAGCTCTTAGAAGCAAGACATCGATGCCGCGGCGTCTCGCAAGACTACAACACATTCGACACCAAAACCATACCTTCTGATCAGATCTTTGCCGAGAGACACAAAATGCTGAAGCAGATTCTTGGTCAGGTCGGCACAGGAACTTTCATAGAGCCTCCTTTCAGACCCGATTACGGATGCAACACCGTCATTGGCGCTGACTGCTTCATCAATTTCAAGTGAGTTTGACCTAGAAGACGTATACGCAAAGCTGACAAGTCGCGAAGCCTTACTATCCTGGACACCAGCTTGGTCATCATCGGCGATCGTGTACAGATTGCGCCAAACGTGAGCATCTTCAGTGCTAGCCATGAGACCAGTGTCTTGTCGCGGATCAAGTTTGTCGAGTTTGGACATCCTGTCTGGATTGAAGACGATTGCTGGATTGGCGGCAATGTAGTTATCCTTCCTGGAGTGAGGATTGGGAGAGGCTCGACTATTGCCGCCGGGGCAATTGTGACCAAGGACATTCCGCCTTACTCGGTCGCGATGGGTGCGCCTTGTAAGGTCAAAAAGACCATCCAGTCGGTCGAGGAGGAGATGCTTGACCCCAAGAATCCCTACAAAGATATGATTCGCGAGGCTTAGGCTGACATGAGAAGGAATGAGACCCTGTGATACCCTTCTCTGATTGTATCTTGCATCTTTCGGCACATGTTGGGTCGGAAACATTAGAGCCAAATGAGCGATCATCGCAGCACGTCTGCTCCAAAAACAATCCTCTGTCTTTTCTAAGTTACATTATTCCAGCGTTACAGCGCCAGTATCGTCTTGGTCTTGATGCTGCTATAGTTATCGCATAAGGACTCAGTCTAGAAGTGAAAAGATTGAGTAATAGAACAAGATTCTGAGAGGCAGTCCCTGTTGGTCATCTGTCTGGGACTTTTCCAAGCAACGAGAAGGCTGAGCGTCCAGCAGTTGAGAGTAGCCGCAAGAATCGTGAAGGCCAACATGCTACCAAGCCATCCATGAGAACTGCTCCATTGCATGATCGAGTGTAGAATCAAAACATTGTCACCTGCGAGTCTGCGAAGATAAATAACGAAACTAAAGTCTTCGCTTCGTGTCGTGTTGCACCCCTTCTTGGCCACAATGGCGAACAAGTACGCGTGGGACTGCTGTTCTCGACGAGCGGAGCAAACATAGTCCTCAGTGTCAGCTTGCAGGTTTGAAGACGAAGATAACGGAAAGGTGCTCTCATGATATGACACCAAAGCCCTGACGAGTCTTTCGATACGTGACCGATGTTGGAAGTCATCCATTCTTGAAGGAACTTCGCCTTGTGTGGTTGTGCAGTCTCTCGATTCGTTATTTCAGAGACGACCATCTGGTGTCTTACCTCCGCTTGGCTCGACCGAAGGATATCACAGCTCGAAGAGGCTTGGGGGCGATACGGGCAGTCATTCAGCGAATCCCAAATTGCTAATTGAGGACGGAATGCGGGGTCATGCATGATAAGCGGCCCGTTCGATCTAGACCAGCTGGGATACTCAGAGCCACTATCTCTGCTAGCCTCGGACACGATAATCCTTTTGTCCAATTGCTCAATCAGGCATGTAAGATTGAACTCAGTCGGCGTTTAGCAAGTTCTCAGATGTCCAACTCAACCCGGGATCGCGGGGTGACTATCTGTGTCTCCATCATTGTATTGGTAGATATACAACGCCTATTACTATCACACTTTGTGGACGACTCCTTGCTCATACTTGAATCTAATCTTTTGCATCCGTCGTGAGCAGTCAAGCAAATCTTCATATGTCTCACACAAATATCAATTCGGCGCCTGGTATCGCGTTAGACAAGAAGCTCACAAAGGGGAGCAACACGGCGACGCTCGACAATGGCCTTGGCGAGGTCTACGATGCCGACGACGAGGTTCTTCGTGCTCAGGGACACACATCGGAGCTCGAGCGCTCATTTTCTTGGATCGGTGTTGTAGGACTGGCATTCAGGTTTGAACCAGCTCTCTCTTCGCGCTGATCAGCCAAGTACTGAATTCAGACTACAGTATCTGCAATTCCTGGTTGACATACGCCGCCATATTCGGGACGGTCCTGAGCTTTGGTGGAGGGGCAGCCGCCCTCTTTGGACTGGTTCTTGCGGCCGCTGCTCAATGGATCGTTTTTGTCGGACTCTCAGAATGTGCTTCTGCACTTCCATCTGCCGGTGTATGTCCTACGATATCGAAGAGTGAACAGAAGATTGCTGATACAACATCAGGGACAATATCACTACACTTATATCGTGGCTCCGGAGGCCACAAGGAATTTCGCCGCATACATTGTTGGTATTTTTGCTATTCTTGCGTGGTGGTGAGAACACTTCGATATACTGTGACCGCCCTGCTTGTTGCTGATTCAACACTTTAGGATCGGCGCGGCATCTGGTACCATCTACATCGCGATCTCCATGTTTGGAATCGTTGAGATGTGGTACCCTGAGTTTGTGGTGACCCAGTGGCAAGTCTACCTGTGTTACTTGGGATTGATTGGCCTCACACGTGAGTACTCATCAAACCTTAACATATCCAGGCTGACTAAACTGCGCAGTCATACCTATCTTCACTATCCGGCAGAAAGATCTAGACAAATTGACCAAAGCCGCCCTATATATGTCTATTGTCGGCTTAGTTCTGGTAGTAGTCATTGTCCTAGTCATGGGCCGGGGTACATATACCCCTTCACGACTTGTCAACACAAATGGCAACAGTGGTTGGGGCGCCGCGCCTGCATGGATTCTGAGTATGAGCACCGGTCAATATTGCTTCTATGGAGCAGGGGCGTGCACACATTTGGCTGAGGAAATGCCTCGCCCAGGCCGCAAGATACCTCACGTGATGTAAGTCCCTCGAGAACTGAACACCAGAAATGGATCTCTCGCCACTAACTATGCTTCTAGTAATCTGACTATGGTGATTGGTGTTGTCACATCAGTTGCATGGATCATCGTGATTCTCCTTGTCATTGAGGACGTTGAAGCAGTCCAGACTTCGTTCTTGCCCAACCTTGAGGTACTGTACCAAGCAACCAAGAGTAAGCCTGTGGCTTCCTTCATCCAGGCCTATATGACTTTGTTGTATTTCAGTAAGCAAGTGACCCCGTCATCGAAGGCATTCATCTGACTTGTCACAGCTTGCGTTCCTTCGCAGTGGATCACCTGCAGTCGTATCACATGGGCGTTTGCTCGTGACGTATGCATCCCAGTCCCCTCCTTCCCCTTCATGAAATACTGACTTGGCTTCTACAGGAGGGCATCCCTTATTCGTCTTATTTCAAACACATCTCGACCAAGCACGACATCCCCGTCCGTACGACCCTGCTGTCCGCAGCCTTTTGCGCCGTCTACGGTGCTATCTATATCGCAAGCACGCAAGCTTTCAACTCGATCGTCAACACAACCATTCTCATGCTGAATATCACGTTCGTCGTACCTCAGGGCATCTTGCTTACTCGAGGACGTGGTTGTCTGCCCAAAGGACCCTATACATTAGGCAAGTATGGTTACGCAGTCAATACGTTCTCTGTTGTCTGGATGATCATCAGCGGTATTTTCCTATGCTTCCCGACCACCAATCCGACCTCTCTTGCTTCCATGAATTAGTAAGTGCCTCATTTTCCAATGATGGTGCGCTAGGCTCACGAACACCATAGCAATTCTATTGTCCTTGTAGGGCTGACGCTGATTGTGCTGGCCATGTGGATGGAAAGAAGGAAAAAATTCAATGGACCCAAGATCGATTGGGATGCGTTGAACTACCACAGAGAAGAGTAAGGCTCTGCAATCAGGCTGGGATAGTGCAAAATTGTAACGCATCGCGATACTCTTTCACAACGGGCCATGCTGAGGATTGAATGCCCGCCGCGAGGATCATGACCCATATATGTAGACTCAATACTTTTCTCGATCGTCCCCTCGATCAATCGTACGAACGGCCTTCCCTCTTCACATGAAACGCATGCCCTGCCTACGTACATAGCTCATCCAAAGAGATATTGGATACCTCCATCTCTGTTACGCGGGGACTCCAGATCTTTGTCAATGACAGATCCCCACCATTGTTCCCTGTCGGACGACATTGCCGGCTGCTGTTCCCAAACCCGCTTCAATAGCACCGGCACAGTGCTGAACATGTTGTATCGACTACGTTTACTCCACCAATCACAATATTCGCGCGCAAAGACCCGAGAATCTTCGTCTTTGACCTCGCTGCTCGCCAAGTAAACAGGGAGCAAGAGTTGCTTCTGCGTCTGCGAATTGCGGCGACAGCATCGGACATGATCCAAGACTTTGCGAGCGAGGAACTTCACGACCGCAGGAGCAGGTCCAGAGCGACTCCAAAGAAAGGTGCGTTGGATGTAAAGCAACAGTGTCTGACGCCAAGCTTCGGCGCAATGGTAGCGGTCTTGCTGGTGTTGATACCCCGACTCAATGTCTTCCGCCTCGGTATTGCCTAGCAGGCTGGTGCTAGAGTGCTCATAACAAGATGACTCAGAGAATTCATCGCTACGCCACTCTTCTATCGCCTTCTTGATTTTGAGCACGGGTGAGCAGTCGAATGATAGCCAAGTCAGGTTAGCCGCCAACTCGTTCTGCTTCGCCAGTTCTGCCAGATGGATTAAGTGAGTCGTAAGCATATCTGGGCAACCGGTCAACTCATAAAAAGACCATTGATCATTTGTCTGATGGTCGAGAAGATGATTCAGATACTTAAGATCGATGACCATGCCTCGTCGGGCGATCAAAGCCAATGTCGCGTCCCACCTAGAGCGATTATGATTAAACTTTATGATTTGGGGTTTTGAAGGCGACTTGCAGTCGAAGCTTACCAGAGAAGCATCCCGACCTGCGATCTCAGGATTGGCGTATACAGAGCAGTAGGCCCCCCGCTATCTTCCATTATTCTGAAGGCACGTTCCAGATGCCGCGTCCAATTCCCAGCGGCGGAAACCATGCACTGTACCTTTTGTCAGCTCCGATGGCCCAGCATTTGTATGTAAAACTGACCTCGAAAGTAAACAGAACCAGGATAGGATCCAGAAGATGTATCCTGGGACTGGATCCTTGCTCAGGTCTCTCAGAGGAGCGTGGATCGTCAGGTGACGCACATTCCAACAACCTCTGAGCTTCTTTGCGATGGTCATTAGCGTGTCGATAGCACTTTTCGGACGACCGCGCCATGTGCTGATAGCAGACTGCAAGCACGGCATGTAATACAAGCGGAGATACACGCGCAGCCTGTCGTTGACACCGAAAAGGGTTGACCGTCAGATCGCCCGTCAAAGGTAAGATACAGAACTCAGAATCGTCTATTGTCTGATCAGTTGCATACATACTTTGATGGTCCTTGCATTACTCACATCTGTCTAACAACCACACCTGTTCACTATCACCAGAAGTAGCTATAGCAAGATTAGGTGCCAATTCTCTGAGTTGGGTGTTCTCGAGATTCAGCCAGTCCGGAAGGTCCATGTTAGAGAATCCGTCATGGTTATTGACGGCTTCCGCAAACATCTGCCAGGTCCCTGAAGAATTCAGCATGCACAATGTATCGTCGGCCAACTGACTTGGTGTCAAATTGGTAAACTCGTCTAGAGGATCGTTGATCAACGAGAAATCGACATCTCCACTGCCGTTCGTAGGGCGTATTGTTTCAACCTCCTGCTCGGCTTCTTCTGAGAGCTGCATAATGGCGGGTCCAAGGTTTTGATCATTGGTACCGACGTCCATCTCGAGATCAGCGTCCTCTACAACAATCCTTGGAATCGGTATAGCAAGTCCGGGTCCAGGCTCCTGGTCAGGCCAGGCTTCTATGGGCTCTGCATTCTCGTGGCCGAGATGAGAAGCTGCGTTTGCGTCGTGGGGAGGAGGTTCAATGGCCAGAGTCCTCTGTTTGGATCCTGTGTTGGCCTTACGTGGTTTCCGGACTCGTGAGTTACTGTCAATGAATCGAAGCGGTCGCTTGTTACTGCTCTGAATGATGCTGCTTGAAAGTCGTTCCGCGGAATCAACTTCTTCGTCCACCATATCTCCAAGCCATGTACGACATTCAGCCCAAGAGAGTGGCATAGCGAAACCGCCACAAGTCCATCCTCTGGACAGACATGTTCCACATCGAGGCCGCTGCCGATCACATTGTAAGCCTTTCTGGCTGCAGGTATGGCATGCAGTGCGCGCATAGCCCAGAGAGTTTGTTCTTCTCTCTGGGGCGACCGAAGCAGGTCGCTCTTGTGCTTGCGCCATCTTCCTCAAAGACAGATCCTGGCAACGACCTATGCACCTTAATTGCTGTCCAGGATTAACTTCTTGCAAGAATGCCTCGTGAAATCGATTTTAAGCTGTTTGTGAGGAGCTTGAGGGACTCTTTGCTCTCAGCGTGAGAAGTCAGAAGTCGCCACAAAACTCATCGGAAGATTTAAGGGCCAAGACATTTGCTTACGTGAGGTACCGGTGAGCCGTCGCCCAAAAAGGGCAATAACAAACCCGATACAGAAAAACTGCATGGACTGAGATCCTGAAGTCACGAGTCTCGAGGTCAGGTAGAGACCCGGGACGATAAAGGACTCGTGCACTCGTGGGATGGCGAACTTGTGTAAGTCGAGCCCAATGCAAAACGTCCAATGTATTGGCTGCACATCTCATGACATCAAACATTACCCCGCTTGGACTTGATTCCACTCGTCGTCGAAAGGATTTGTTGGCAAACAATAGCTATACTAGCATTCCCTACGATTGGTCTTGATGGTCTTCCAAGAGCAAACAGGAACCTGCCTCTACCGTAGTGCCAGGGCCTGCATGCCATAGTACTAGACCCTCAAGCTTTCTCTCGGATCGCGCTATCCCTACTCAATTCATTCATTCCGTCGCTCCAGCTCACGTCGTTGCCATGCGCAACGACTCTGGCAAAAAGTCTTCTGCTTCCACTGGTCCTCGTGGCGGCTGAATGCTGTTTGTACAAGTCGTCAATTGTGTGGTGCTCATACAATGGTGGCGCGAATTCCCCATATGGCGGCGGCGCTGGCTCCTTCTGTTTGGCTTCCATTTGGACACTTGCTGCAATTTGATTTTCCTCGCTAGCATCCAGTGATTGGACTATTCTTGTTGGTGTTTGTACTTCAAAATCGTGATCTTCTCCCTCTGAAGTTGTCATCGCGATAGTGATCTCGAATATATGTCGCAACTTGACGGGATTGCGCAGACTCGAGGTTCGACGTAACATGCTGGTTGACGGGGGCAGATGTAGATCAAACAGAATTTCGTGTCTTCTGCTCAATTCCTCTTCTTCTTTGGAACGTTCTTGCAAGATCACGACGCGACGACTGGCTAGCTGGAACGTGGCGTGAGATGGCATTGTCTCTTCTTGGCCGACCCGAACATGGGACGGTATTCGGATCTCGGACATTTGATCTTCCATCAATCTCACATGAATGTCGTTGATACGTACACCGGGTTCGAGATTGAGTTCGAAGTGAAAGCGAGCCAGGCCACCACTGATGACTGCCTTGGCAGTCCAGATGTCATACTTCAATATGTTCTTGAATATGCCACTGACGCCCTACTGAGGTGAGCTGGATGTGCAAGGTGATCAATATCTGCGAGACATACCTCAAATGAATCAACATGTTCCATATCGCCACGACAGCTACGCAAAAGTGGTACTTCGGCCATACATGATGCTGGCCAATGAATTCCTTTGCTTTGCAGACTAGCGCGTAGGAAATACTGAACGGAACTAGCCTCGGTAGTTAAAGGCGGCAGACTTCCTGGCAGTCTCGGGTCAATGTCAAAGCACACGGCCACCTGGTACTGCCAACCCTTGTCGGTCTGAACCGGCTTTCCAAGTGTTACACTCTTCTGGAGCATGTAGAGCTTGCTCTTCGCCACATCGCGACTGGCAGCAAGGAAAGTCCTGTAAACACTACTCATACAGGTCAGCCCGCACAAAGGATGCAAGGAGAGTTTGGGGTTGTTCACGGTGCTGTTCGGATACCCTCGAATGTGAATGAAACCACAGAATCATGCAGAGGATGTATGACACTTATCAATGCGGTTGCGCGCAAAAGTGAGGTCTCTGGTGTCTTGATTGGTATGTCACCTAGAGATGGCACCTTATCAACACTTTGGGCCCGAACGACATCATTAGTTTGACTAATCACAGATCATATGGAAGCTATACACCTACATGATCTCAATTTTCGGGGCGTGTAGAAACCATTGCTGCCAAGCTGATGTCATCACCATCTCAAGAAAGACTTGACGACGCGTGTAACGCACGCCGAAACCGCCTGGGCTTATGCTACTTTCAGAGACGATGATGAAGGAGGATTTGTTTTGTGAAGAGGGACGGAGCCAAGAAGGGCAAAGGCTCTCATATAAGTATCGTTTCCTCGAAGCCGAGTTCAAACCGATTTGTACAATAATGCTTCCAACGGCGGCCGTACCTGCCGGATTTAGGCAATGAGATGGCGATGATCAAATCTCGGCCCGAGAAGTTCGGGCAAACTTAACGTAAACGGCAAGTTTCTGCGAGGTACTCTTACGTAGCTCGTAAATTGTTCGAACAGTGTAAGAATCCTGGAAATATAATAGATTTTCATCATGTGATCAGGAAATGCCTGATCTATCTCAAGCAGACCACGATTAATGCTGGGGATGCGAATGTGTCGGAACCAAACTGCAGATCAAGTCTTTGGAAACCAGGACAAATGTCCTCCGCGTCTACAACCTTGGGCTCCAGTCAATGGTGCAACAATTCATAGCACATCTTCTTCTCAAGTCCTAGACACACAGATGAAGATCCTCTGAGCGAACGTACACGTGACTCATCTCTGGTTGCAGTTTATAATTCTGGATAGAATTGATGCGTTGCAGCTGAATGATCCCTCGCTTCCTAAGCCAGATCCAAAATCCAACTGGCACAGATGCGAAGAGATCGCTCAACAGATGCTGCACGTCTTGCATAGTTTATAAATAATGAAACGGCTACCATACTGTGAGTCTCCACCATACTCTTCGCAATTTATGCCTCGCTGTTTATGATCGTCTGACTCCAGGAAATCAGTTCTGCAAAATCCGCGACGTGACTGTTACGTTGTTGAGTCGTCCCTTCGACGGGGACGATCGTGTTGCCGTTAGAGCCAACGAGTATCTGTATCGCTCCATTGAGATCTTGTGTGGATTGGACAAAAGCGAGCTTCTCAAGTCTTTGAGTCTACAGACTTGGATCGATACTGGGCGACAAGGATGAGTGACAGACCTACTCGGTCTACGCCCGCGACTTCTCTCAGTGGAAACCTCAAAGTGACCAAGCGATCATCGCTTTCTTCCAGTAAGAGAAACAATCTCAGCAGCTTCAGATGTCCAGTACATCGTCCATCCGCTGAAGCAAGGTTTGTGATGGATCAGGATCGTTCAATACTCTTGGTCTCGGCCAATCAAGATGAGTCGCCACTCACTCCCAAGCACCATACATATTCTCTCAAGCAGCAACTTCGGCCAGCCTCGAAAAAGCCACACGATGCCTGATCTCGGTTCCAGAAGAACCGTGCAGTATCCCAGTATCACAAGCGCGATCTCGCGGCGAGCAGACATCATCGTAATAACGATTTCTTCGAGTTCTATCGGCCAGATCTGAATGAGTCTTGCATCTTGCCACAGATCAGGCATATCTTCGATAAGCGCAACGAAGGAGAACACTTTACGTATAGCATCGAGACACGCCGAAGTCTCATAGCCTGGTGTACAACGTGATGTTATCAGACTGCGAATCGCTGGTTAGTGGGGACTGTATCGATTGACAAGGTCTTGCTGCCATGGGTCCGGGTCTTGGAGGTCTGGTGAGCCGTATTATCTGCTGTACCACCAAGCGTTGAGATGCACTGCACGTTACTGTATGCTTCTTCGTATTGCAGCCTTCTGTGCTCTATCAATATACAGCAACTCCTTGAACTCATCCAGCGTTTTGGCTAAGATTGATACTCGCAGCGGAAATCTGATGTCGTCCGTGCATATAAATAGCCCCTTATGTCGTCAGCAGCGTGCATACGGGATCGTGCATGAGCGGCAGGCTGAGGACATCTAGAACGTACTGTAGAATCCGCAACGGTCCATTCCTTCTTATCCACATGTATTAGCTACAACAAACTTTAAAGGCTATAGGAGCAAACGTGAATTGATGATCTAAACAGGTGCATAAACTACCTGCGGTCAGCCCACCAGCATAATTGGGCTTCTATGGGCCATTCCAATCCCACATGGTTATCCTCCAGCCTCGAGCGTTAAGGCTGTGTCTCTGCATAAGGGTCGCTTTGCAAACTCTTAGAGTGGCTTTGACGAGTGCAAGGCACAGTATATGCATTAAGGCACAGCCACTTCCTGGTCGGATTCTCTCGGAGACTGAGGGAATCTGTTTCGCAGCCAACTGGCTGCATTTCGACAAAATTAAGATCACATCGCAGACCACTTACTAACAACGTAAGAAGGCATGTATGTTTCTCCGGATTCATGTGTAAGTGTCCTAGACTTAGAAGAAGAGAGTTACCCGACTTCATCTTGCAGGCTGACTAGAGACAACGTAATTCTGGGGCGTTTCCTGTGACTGTCTCTGTTACAAAGGAATCTCTTTTGATAGAGGCTGTGTATACAGCCGTAGCATCTTGGCGCATAAGTGGCTTTGCAACTATTTTCGAATCGTGCGGCGAAGCTTATTGATGAGGGATGCAATCGCGTAGAGAGTTGCCAATACTGCAGACTTATAAACCGCTAGCCCTTATGGCTTAATTGATACCAAACCAAATCACTACACTTGCCTGGCACCGCCGAATTTTCAGCGCTCTCAAACACCAACATCGTCAGATTGTTCACTACTCTCGAGAATGTATCGCCTACAGCACTTCTTGGGGGTTGTAGGGTTGATTGGAACCGCCGTCGCCATGTGTCAACTTCCTAGAGGAAATGTCGAGCCCGCCGCGATCCCTTACTATCCCAAGTCCGACAAACTATGCGTCCCTTAGGGCGAGGGCAGCTAGACTTTTGCCCTCTTCACCTCTGCAGTCGAGGTTCCCGCCCCAGCGCCCGGAGTCTACAATGCAGGGTTTGCCTCTGCTTCTACCTACCTTATCTACGACCACACCTGTACTCGAAAAGGTGCATTCAATACCAATGCTGGCAAATGTGGCATTCCATACACGATCGAGGCAAATTTTCTTCAGTATGTCTTGACTATCAAAAGTCAATTCATCGACATTGGCGCACCGTACTTTAAATTCGCCTATGGGAACGGCGAGTTTAGTATCGGCAACAATGGATGCGGATGCCAGGACATCTCGAGTGGGTTGTATGTTGCGAAGGGATGCAAATGTGCATTCCCGGTAGATGGCACCGTCTGAGAGACTGCCTGGCAGCATATATTTCCTCTGTTTTGGGTCAGTCTTTCGGCACTTCTCCATGCCTTTATGCGTTTCCATATAGCTGTCAGTTACAAATTACCTTGGTGAACAATCAGATTGACTTCTCACACCTAATACTCCAAAGCGGTAAAGGTTCAAAGGGGCAAGAAGATCAGGACCAAAACTTTGCATTTGGCCAATACAGCTCTGGCTGCAGCACAGCGAGAACTTCACTATGGAGTAAACTCGACCTAAAGTCGAATTTTGATGGCAGATATAGCACCGCTCTCAGAGATTGGTCGTGTCCCTAGAGAGATTGGGGTTGCTCGTTGTGCCTTGACTATTACCTGTGCCATACAAAAAGCAGTTCTGAACTGTCTTGCTGCAATCGAAGGTGAAGAAAAAGCACACATCAGACGAATCACACGCGTTAAGACATGCATCAAAGCTAGAGGCAGTAACAAGACCGGCCGATGGCGTCGAGTCAGAATATTCTTGACCACAGGTAATGGCAAAAGTATCTTCGTAAATACTGGCGGGTGTGTTAGTGACCTATTGTATTGTCTTGTGTCTTATTATATCGATTTAAAGACTTATCCATTTGCTTGTACCACCTGGCCACATTCAGATTGTGGATTTGCAGGAGGTAATACGCACGTTGTAGTTGATGCTACAGTTGTCGTTGAAGCTGACGATACAGTTGTCGTTGAAGCTGACGATGCAGTTATTGTTGAAGCTGACGATACAGTTGTCGTTGCCGTTTTCGAAAAAGTCGTGGTGCTGATCGATACGCTGGTAGTAGTGCTTATCAGGATAGATGTCGCTGTTACTACAGGTGTAGCCGCTATACTAGTCACTGTAGTATGAGCAGTACCGGTCGCGACTAGTGAACAAGCAGCCGAGATTTTCTGAGCTGGCCAATGAGCAATCAGGTCCGGGGTGGGAACAATCGCTCGCTTCTTCCTGCTGTCGGCGGCTGTGACAGTGACGATGCTGTTGGACACAACAGTAGAGTACTCAACCGATGTCAGGACAGAAGTAGTGGCAGCAGGCGTACTCAGCACGACAGATGTCGAAGTAGGAGGAACGTAAGAGATGAAACTGCTGCAAAATTGCTGTCCGACACTGGCGAGTTGTGCGACATCCTGAGCTCCAGGGGCACAGTACTGGCGATAGCCGTCACGAGCACTTGGAAGCCGCCGCGCCATTGGCCATTGTTGGTCGCGGTAACATTGGTCTGGGCCATGCTGTATAATGCGCACTTAATGACGTCCACAGGGTTGTTGTTCTTGTCTGGATCCTTTTCGTAGTAAATGTTGGCAAACACACAGTTGGTCGTAGCATCCTACTCATCTGTCAGTTTTCGTACATACGCAAAGCATGTCATGGTCATCCGTACGCATGCACTAGTGCATAGACCTGGGTTGTAGCTAGACAGAGTCTTGTAGGTCATGTAACCTCTGCCTTGTGTAGACCCCTGATAGTTGATAAAGGCAGGGGTGTAGCCATTTGGAATGTCCTGTTGCGATTTAGTGACAAGAACACCATAATCTCAGAATGTAATACTGACATAGCTAGAAGTGTCAATAGGGTAGGAACGATCGCGTCGCTGCAGATTGGTGTTGCTGCCGACGTATGATCTCTTTGACACATCTGACACAGACGTGCTAGTGGCAGCAGCTACGACAGCAGTCTGCGCGTCAGTCGCAGCGACGACAACTGCAAGCACGGAGGCGGTCACTGCGGCAGCATCGTAGTCGAGAGCGGCAGCATCGGATATACCGACAGGCGGACCTAGTTCTTCGGGTTCAGGGATTGCAGCAATGTCGGAGGGATCGATTCCGCTAAGGATTGTTGCAGTTGTTCCTAACTGTGTAATTACAGTGGATAATTGACAGACACTTAGAGATCCATAGGCGACAAGAGCCACTACTGTAGGAAACATGGTACGCATGATGGGAGGTTGTGCAGGGAAGTATATGGGTCTGTTTCCAATCCGCTGGGATGCTGTGAGTATTTGTACCACTGAATTGATAGCATATTCCAAAGTATTTGGCATGTAGGCATGAGCATCTTCATGCTCGGCTGCAAGACGAGCCTAGAAATCAGCTAAAGCAATGGCGATGCCGGCCAGAGCTGATTGGTAGCTAGACGCTAGACCGCCTGCGAGGTAGCGTCTCAACGGGGCGCGTTCAAATCCACAACTCTCCGCAAAATCCCCCACACGCTTCAGCTCTCGGATCGGCACCTCCGAGCGCGATGCGGGAATCATTCGGTCAACAAAAGCTTCCAGAATCTTACCATCCAGCACCCTTACAAGCTTAGTCGAGGAGTTCGATAACACACAATCTAATGCTTGGAAGTGTCTGCATATGGGTAAGTTCAAAATCAACAAGAATTCTTACTCGAGATCCATAGGGACGAGCTCTGTCCGGCGACAGATGCCGGAATTCAATCTACAATCTGGAACAGTTAGGTCTTAAGCTAATGATCTTCTTTACCGAGCACTTCTCTAGACATGCTGTAAAGGTCTGTTCGGGGTGTGGTATATCTTTCAGAGCACGAGCTAAACTTCGCATGCTAGAATTGTACTTCCCCAGGCTGAAGGACCATCCTGATCGGGAATTCCGCGGGCTGAGAAGGTTTCAGCTAACTCAAAGTAAGAGCTAAATTGATCGAACCCCTGGCTTAAGCGTGCCGACTGGCAGCTGAAGTCGAAGAGTCGGCTTAGGAGAGCTGAAAGAGTGCAACTAACTAGATGAACAAGTCCATGGAACCAACCGACACGCGGTACTAGCCATGTCTCGTTTGGGAACATGGTTTAGCGAGAGCTGTTTTCGATTGCTACTGATCAACTATTCCATGAATTTGAAGTCATGCACTCTGCCTCCCATTCAGGCCTCGATCTCCGTAAGAGCGTCCAGGTCATTTTTCTTGCTAGCTTTCTGCACTCCCTCGTTGCACCACTCGTACGTACGCCCGACGTTTGCAAGACTCTCTCCCTCGGATCTGCAAGAACCAAAATCGACAATTCTCGGGATGTCTTGGTCATCAAGCAAGATATTTGACGGATTCAAATCGTTGTGAACAAGACTAAGGGAGTGCAGATTGGTTAGCCCTGCCCGGATCCCCTCGAAGATTTTCTGACACCACCATTGGTCAAGATTGCTGGAACAGGAGTTGGCAAAAGCACGCTTTCCTAGACTTCCCAGATTGAGTCTTTGCATAAGGGAATGTTTGTATTTGGGAAGGCAGAGTCCAGAAATTCGGCCGTTCTTTACCTCGCAACCAATGTACTGGACGACATTGCCATGGGGGGAAGAGCGAAGCTTTTCGTAGACCTGGGCTTCTCGCAGCAGGTCGTCTGCGATCCGTTCGTCTTGAGTATGGTCCGTATGAAAGTATGAAAGTAGAGAAGGTCGCTTTACAAACATGCTATCGTCAGGCTCCATTTGAGACAGAAAGAGTGTGTCTGTAAGCCGGGGCTAGAAGGCACTTGTCGGGATTGCAATCCTGTCCTTAAGGCTTGCGGCGAGTAACTCGCTCTTGTAAGAGTATCGACCTGTGGCGCGCGCCGTGAAGAGCTGATCACCATCAATAAATACAACGATTGTGAAGACAGGCTCTCCAAGTGTATCTAGAAAACATTCGCCGAATTCGAGGATTTCCATGGCTTGATTTGACACTGGAAGCCTGAAAGATTGATTCAGACAACGAGGTCTTGAAGCAAGATAGGGTAGGACGTAAAGCCAGATTTCGCAAGTTCAGCAATCAAATAAGCCCAGGTCGAGGCTTTGACAGCACGTGACTCGACTTACTATTGTTGCGTACAAAGCTCGTAAGCTTTCTTAACCACTCACATGGCCTTTTACGGTTAGTCGGTTCAGGGTATTCGCGCCAGACCAACATTAACGCAAAGTAAGCAGAAGTATTTGGTGGAATGTCGCAGTCTGCAATTTGAGGATCTAATCTGGACGAATCAACTTGTTTTGTTCATGGAACCGCGAATTGACAGGACAAAAACTCTAAACATCAGACAACAAGCAATCTCAAGAGCTGACCAACTCTGACAAAAGAATCTTCCTGTGCCCAGCTCGTGTCTGATAGTACTTTACTGGGGGAAGTAAGCATAGACCATACCAGTGGCAGGCGTATTGGCAAAGTTACTGCCCGACGGGTCACGGTACAAGGTGCACTGGCGCGTAGCCAACTGGTAAGTAAAGCTGGTACAAGCGGACGTGCGATCAGCCAACAAGAGGCACTGATCCCAATCACCAACAGTCGTGGTAGAGAGCTGCGATACGCCAGAACCACTCAGAGTGGCTTCGCAGATGACAGCGATGCGGAATCCGTCGAATGGTCCGGTAACGGTCTGCCCACATGGAATCTGATCTTGGTAGACTCCGCCTGCTGTTGCGGTAGCAGTTGCGACAGTCTGCACTGTTGTGGTGGATGGGACTGCTGTGACGGTGACTATGGTTGTTGGAGCTGCGACGGTGGTGTAGCTAGCTGTGACCCCAGCGCAAGAGCATGCACTGCTGTATCGAGAGGTGCCAGAGCAAGCTGAAGCATAAGCAGGTACAGCAGTCGGCGATACGGTCACTGCACCGTTGGCGGTTCGTTTCTTGTTGCTGTTGTAAACCTCGACGTCGGTGGTGGAGGTGGGGGCGACAGTAAGTGTAGATGTGGTAAACGACGTCGACAAGACGGTGACAGGAGACGGAGTGATTGTGACGGTAGACGTGACCGTGGCGGGAGTCACGGTAAAGGCAAAGAACGATGAACAGTCTTGCAGACGTTGGCTGCTAATGGCAGCACCTCTGAAGGTGCCGGTCACGGCACGTGCACAGTTGTCAGCGTTGCAAGCTGCTCGGCGGAAGACATCGGCGGGGGCGCCAACCACGTGTCGCGCAGTATCATCCCGGGCGTCTAGAGATGACCCCACGACATGACGGTCTGCAGCGACAAGAGCAGCGTAGTGAATCAAGGGAAAGATGGTGCTCGCAAATCTCATTGTGTCGAAGATCAGAAGATAGACAGGATGAATGGGTTTTGGAACAGGATGGCATTGATGCCTTTTCATATCTCACACCAGAAGGCCGGGACCAAAACTTTGCATTGTCCAATACAGCTCTGGCGGCAGCACAGCTAGAGCTCATATTCGGAAGGTTCAATATGTCAGACCAGGCTTCAGCTGGAATGGTCGCTGAGAATGCATGACGGGACGCGTTGTTTGCGAAATCAAAAGGTGATTGTGTGAATTCACGCGAGGTGGCTGAATTCTGGTGCCATTGCAAAGGCGACTGTGCGGCGGTAGAGGAGCGAAGCTGAAGTATAGAAGCTGGATTTGGAAAGCTGAAGTCGAAGAGTTGGCTTGGGAAAGCTGAAAGAGTGCCACTAACCAGATGAACAAGTCAGACGGACCTTTTGCTCGAACTGGCGGCGAATCACAGGAGCGCGCGTGTTCTCGAACACGCCAAACAAGCTCGTGTTGGCAGGCTCACAGCGGAAGCTTCAATTATGCAAGCCATGTGAGAACAAGCTTTGCGAGACAACTTGGCCATGAAGGCGCCCACGTTCTCCGTCCGACAGTCTTCTTATGGTCATTCCCTTGCAATGGTCGACGTTGATTAGCAGAAATATGGTCGTGGCATTGTCATCCGACGACCGAGTGAAGTTAGGAGGACGAGATGCGGGGTCAAGAAGTCGAGAGGCCGAGGGGGCGTTCTTAACCGCGACTGCCAAGTGCCGGTCGTCAACCCGTGAGCGGTTATTTTCCCAGTTTTGCCTTATTGCTAAAGTGTTTTTTAAAAGTACTATGTTTATGAATCCGAATCTGCTCGCATCGTACGATGACGGTAAAGTGATCTTCGAACCGTGCGGCGAAAGAAGAGACTACGATACCAATGACTGGCCTTTCTCTTCGATATCGCCAGGTTCTCAATCCTAGGAGAGACGGCCCGTTCCCTCGTGCTGGGGAGAGCGAGTTGATTAGAGACTGCAGATGCCCGGCCCAGATGTCGTCCGGATTGGCAACGAATGTTTCAAGGCCAGTGTTCTTGTTTTTCTTAGATATGGCTGAGTAGCCAGACTCCTCCCTTTGGCCTCAATCATGCGCTTTGCGACTTCGTCAACACCCGCAGCAGGGTTGCCGAGATTGCCAGAAGCAGTCGGCAAAAGGTGCCGCCATGGCCGTTCATGATGCCGCTGCCCTTGGCGAGGCGCTCCCTCATGCCAAGTCCACAGAACAGAATCCCGAGGTGCTTGAAGTTTTCGAGAAAGTGCGGACCGAACGTGCATTCCAGATGCAACAAGCCAGTGCAGTCAATGGCAAACAATTGCACTTTGCCGACGGACCAGAGCAGGTAGCCCGAAATCTGTCTATGGAGAATGAGATTCTAGGCAAACCAACTCGTGAGAGTCCGATAGTGCAAATCAATGGACCGATCCGACGAGGCAATGCTGCCGACAAAATCTGTCGGGCAATCGAGGCAAGACGAACTTATAAGCGTGATGTAGTTTTGTAACTGTTGTTTGGAGCATCATCTCGTTCGACAGACAATCAACGCACGGATCGAGATGGGCTTCGGCCCATACCGCCGAGGTTTCGGCTTAGACTTCCGAGGCCTTGGTTGCGCGCGCGCATCACATATCCAAGGAACATATGTACTGCCAACATGGAAATTGGCTCCCATGCTTGCTTTTCTTCCAAACATTTCTTCTTGACGGACTGATGAGCTTGTTCTGATTGTATACCGACTTCGTCAGACCCAGAAGCTCGAGCGAAAATGGCATTGATCTCCGCCACTGCAACGACTGTCAGCAATGGTCGATTACGGTTGCTTAATGCGCTTCTTTCCGGGTCGAAACCGATAATGACTCTCATGGGTCTGCCTTCAATGAGGACAGCACAGGTCATCGCCCAAACTGATCTTGACGTGAGTTTATCTTTGACAGCACGCCGGAGAGGCTTTATGCGGACTAATCACTCTGGAAGGGCATCATCATTGATTGTGAGCATGGCAATATAAGCGACGATGGGATGCATTGCGCAGTGGCAGCAATCGCCTCATGCAAAGTATCGCCACTCGTTCGCATTCGCATGACACACTCAGATCTGATAAAACGAGCTCTGGACGCGGGTGCTCAGTACGTTCAGCTATCTCGTGTACGAATGTCTTGACTAAGCAAACACACGCAGTGGTCTTGTGGTCCCGCAGATAAATTCTGCCGTTGAAGCTAATGAAGTTGTCGCCAACGTCAAGTTTCCGCCCCAAGGCAAACGTGGACAAGGGTCTGCTTTTCCTGCCATCGCTCACGGCATCGACATGGCGACATACATGCGACAAGCCAACAAGACGATCATCACCTGTCTTCAGATTGAGAGCAAGGCCGGCGTAGAAAATGTGGATGCGATATGTGCCGTACCGGGCGTTGGTAATCCTATCTTCATGTCGATCCAATCATGTGTCATTGTCAGCTGACACTTAACACTCCCAGATATGATATTTATCGGTCCCAACGACCTTGCGTTGTCGGTTTTGGGATACGTGCCTGCGCGAGGTGACGAGCCTGCTTTTGTTCAGGCAATCGAGAAGATCGTGGCTGCGGCGAGAAGACATGGCAAATGGTTGGCAAGATTATCAAATGATGGAGCCTCTTGCAAAAAGCATCTGGAGGTTTTTGATGCGGTTGCACTGAGCTATGATGTTCGAGCATTGCAAAATTGGTACACAATGGAGTTGAAGGTAGCACGCTCTTGAACATACGAACCTTCCATTACAACAACTCAAATGACACGCGAGCGAATGACAGACACGAGTGAATAGTATGACAATATAACAATCGCTTGGAGCGTCGCGATATACAGCCATGTTGACCTCGTGCGACATAGCATCCTGACAACGCCCTGATCCGTGCAAGACTGTGAACGACAGATAATGCATTGAGCTTCCTCGTACGTAAAAGACATATATATCCCAACTTCATAGCAACGGAACTCTCTCACAACCTTAAAAAGCCACTGGAAACAGAAACGATACACCTTAACCAGCTTTCTCTGCACCGGCGGCAATTCGGACTCACGCTCCGCCGCAGCCTCCATCACTCTCGCTTTCTCCTCCTCCGGAACCTGAGAAAAAAGATCGGCCTCGGATGGCCTGACTCGCTTCGATCTTCACGCCCATTTGAAACCGAAAATGAGGCAGAGATATGTAGGAACTCCAATGTATGAAGTGATGAATCCTTTGTAGTCAAATCTATGCACAAAAGTGCTGAATCCATTTGTGATGACGAGAAGACTTAGGAACATTAGGGCGCCAATTGACCCATAGTGTCGAAGCGGGGCTCGGTAAGCGAACATGTCGCTTGAGATCTTTTGCGCCTTGACTGCACGGCAGAAGCAAATGTGAGACACCAGTATCGAGATCCAAGTAAGAAGTCCAAAGACTGATACCATGCTGAGAAAATAGCCAAATACCTTCTTGGAGGCTGTGTTTACACACATGAATGCGAGCAGGCAGAAGGCGGAGGAATTGGCAAGTGCTGGGAGTGGTAATCCTCTTTTGTCTGTCCAAGCGAAGATCTTGGGTGCTTTTCCGTCAAGGGCCAATCCGTAAAGCGTCCTTGAGCTTGTATACAGGTCTAGTCACAATCAAGTCAGCTGGCATTCTCTTTACATCCGGCTGAATCGCGAAATAGCTTACCGGAAGAGGCTGCCGACAAGACAAAAAGGAGAAGACAGGCGTTGAGCACATGATCAAGACCTGGTATGCGCGCCAGCTTGACCGCGACAAGGAAGGGTGATGCTGCGGCGCTAGTGGAAGACTTGGTCGCAAAAACAAGCTCGGTGCTGTTGTACGGAACAGTGAGACCAAGAAGAAATACCGAGACGACATAGAAGAAGCAGATTCGGAAGAAGGTCAATCTGATAGCCTTGGGCATGACGATGCGAGGGTTCTGAGCCTCTCCAACTGTCACTGCAACAAGTTCTGTGCCACCGAATGCATAAACTCTGAGGTCCTCGAGTCAGTTTCGACTCAATGTACCCGTTTTCGGTCACTTACGCCGTGATCATGGAACTCCAAAGTCCAACAAACTTTCCCGTCGCACCATCTACTTTATACTCTGCGAAAGATCCGGGATTTTTCCAGTAGTGAAACCCAAGGGTTTTGCCCCTAGACAAGCAAGTCAGACTACAGCAGTCATCTTGGTTTTGACCATGACTCACTCAGGGCCACCACCACAGGCGACAATCAGTAACAACAAGATCAGTCCGAGTATCGTTATCACCTTAAGGGACGAGAGCCAGAATTCAAATTCACCAAAGACTTTAACGCTTGTAAAGTTGATGATCATGATGACAACCAGAATGACCGCAATAAAGACTGCAGGGCTAACTCTGTCTCCGATCCAAAACTGGAAAGCGTATGTTAGCTTGGCCTCAACGTCAATACGGGGGTTGTTATGGAATTCGCTAACCTTGATGATGAGAGTGGCTCCCACAAGTTGGTTAGGGGTGGCCAGGAGATACTTGAAAAGATATACCCAGCCGGTAGCGAAGCCCAAGGCGGGATCCACAAATCTAGTGGCATATCCTCCGAATCCACCTGGATTACATCAGTCTTGAATGAAGTCGGTTGTGAGTGCACGAAACCTACATGCAGATGGGGCGTATGAGACCATCTCGCCCAGAGCAGCCATAACCATGAACACACAGACACCCACGATTGAATAATCTATCAGGATGCCTGCTGGGCCGGTCTTAACAAGAGCAGATCCCCTATGCAAAATGTCCATCAGCACAGGAAAAAATGAGTGTTGGGCGTGCAGTTTGCGTACGTTCCAACGAGCAAGCCCGTGCCTAACGATCCACCAATCGCAATCATGGCAACGTGACGCGACTGCAAATTCTTGTGGAGTTCATTGTGCTGCAAAGGTCTTTCATACTCCGAGATGTTGGCTGCTTGGACGCTTACAACACTCGACAGCGCGATATCCTGGTCGGGCTTCTTGTCCATAGTATGGTTGAGAAATGGAGAAATGGATATGGAGGGTACGGACAGCCGAGATGTCTTTGATCTACGACCGGATGAGAGTACACTGGACGGTTTATAACAGCCATGTCGTGTGACGGGAGGCCTCTTGAGCCCCTCTCAGAACACCGCCATTATCTCCGCCGAGGTTAGTACTTGGTTCAGCCCGGCGATAGGATCCGAAAGCGATTGTCTGTAAGTGGGGTTTCGGTGTTGACCACCGAAGTCCTCTAAAGTCTGTATCAGCCATTGATCTTTGACATGGTTCACCCGATCGTTGAGCTGTCGCTCTTATCGCACAGTACTGCCCGGGAGGCGCATCGCAAGATGAACAGGTATCTTGTTCGACTAGCTGACATATGGAGCGATTTTGATCATCGATTGATTTGAAAAGGTTCTTGAACGCGGGACATGCAAGCACAAACATGTGTTGCACCCTTGAGTGATAGAAATAATGTTCTTGATTACTTTCCGCGTGATCTAAGTGACTCCTCACTTCGCCATGACTTCGCAACCACTACATCTGAGCTTCCTGTTGTCCTTGACAACTTCATTGATACACCAAGCAACTCTTTCAATGTTTGCATCGTTCAAGCCCGCGATATTTATTCTTCCAGTAGCAGGGAGATAGATGTGGAAATGCTGGATGAGGTTTTCACATTGCTCAGGAGTCAAGTTCAAGAAGCTATAACGGGATCAGCTTCTATATCACGAGAACGAGCACACGACAACCTACCTGAACAAGCCTGTTTCTTCCAAGATATGTGACCAATCTCCGGGAACCTGCTAAGTGTCAGATAATCCCCGGGTGTGGGAGGAGTTGTGCAAACCTGCAACTTGGTCAGATGATCGTAGAGCCTTTGCCGTAGGCTCTTAAGTCGCTCGCGCATCTCTGATAATTCTTGCATCCTTGAGCGTGTTAGAACAGTCTCAGCAGCGCGTAGGGTTGCACGCACCAATCTTTCACTAGCGATCCATCGCTCAAAATGATCTGTACCAGCCGAGAGCCATAAGCTGGAGAAGAAGAGAACTCCCATCGGATGAGGCAGCGCAACTGATCAGCTACTCGCGTGGCAATATCCTGATCCCGCGAGACCACATGCAGAACGCCAACACGCTCTCCGTAGAGTCCGAAATTTTTCGAAAAGGACTGGCAAGCGAGCATCTCGAACCCCTGCTCCGCAAAGTATCTGAGCCCGAAAGCATCTGCGTCAAGACCATTTCCCAGCCCATGGTAGGCAATGTCGAAAAATGGAATGTGAGATTTTCTGCGAACTTCGAGACCGAGTTCCACCCATTGGCCCGGTGTCAAGTCGGATCCAGTAGGATTGTGGCAGCAAGCTTGCAACACAAAGATACTTCCATCCGGAGCATTACGGACGGCCTGAAGGATGCTTGGAAGATTCAAGCGTCTCGTTTTCTCGTCGTGGTAAGAAAAAGTGTCGACTTCGAGATTGACGAGTTTGAAGAGTGGCTGGTAATTGCCCCAGGCTGGAACTCCCACATAGACTTTGCGAGCAACGGTCTGGTGGAGTCTGCTCAAGAAGAGCGCTCCAAGATGACAAGCACCAGTCCCCGAGATTGTTTGCACCGAGGAGATTCTCCCAGACTTGAGAACTTCTGAGCCCTTGGAAAACAGTAGATCTCTGGCTGACTGGAGGAAAGATTGGTTGCCCACTGTAACCTCATAATCGTGGCCCAAGTCTGAACTGGCGAGTATGTCCTTTGCTTTTGTCACCACTCGAAGCTCATGATAAGTGCTTTTCTCATTCTTGTAGATCCCAACTCCCAGATCAACCTTTCCAGGAGTTTCGTCGGAGTCGGCTTGGACCTTAAGCTCATACATAGGGTCGGGCGGACCACTCAAAATTGTCTCGAACATATTGTCGATAACGTTAGACGTCAAATCCTCACAGCAATGTCATATCACACGTGAGAGACTGTTCAATGTTTTATCCTGCGTCAGATTCTTGTTGTGATCCAGAGTACGGACATATCGCTTATCAATCCGACTTCGGGCGACGCGCCCGAAGCGTTATCGCAAGCCACTGCGCCGAAATTCAATCACAAGCCAGAAATTAGCCGGACCGGAGCAAGACATATTTTCATGACATGATGTATCGCTCGAGATCATCCAGATTCAGCAATGAATCGTTGGGCAAAGGGAAGAATTCTAGATCTTCCACATCATGCCAAAAGTCACTCCCGAAGATATAATTCTCGTCCCAGAGTGTGGATGCACCAGCCGCGTGAGTGTATATGTTGTCGGCTGAGGCAGTGTCGTGGCCAAAGTCCGAGCTTGCCATGTGGTCGGTCTGCGGTGCATGGTTTTCGAGGTCGGTGTGTGGCAGAGTTGACGATAGGGTAAAGTGTGAAACGTGTTGATGTGGTGATGCCCCAGAATTGTTGGACTCGTGCTCTCTGGGGACCTGGGAAGTTCCATGAGGATGAAGAGGTCGAAGATCCACATGATGCGGAACTTGGGGTAACAAAAGAGTGGCCGCGCCTTCAAACTCCGCTCTGCGATCGGCTGCTGCTTTGTTTCCGGCATCAGCCAGAAACTCAAGATGGTCCATAGCGCGATCAATGCCAGGCCCCACTTCTAGACCTGAAGTCACCTCCGATTTGGCGGCCATGACGTTGTAAAGCAGCATCACGAAAGCCGCAGAGTAAGTCGCTTCGACATCGAAAAACCCAAATGTGGCTGTTTCCATACTGTCAGTCGTGTTTGATGTTCTGAGGGTCCGACTCACAAAGCATGCCATGTTCTCTGAGTACGCCCAAGATCTCGACAATATTCTGTGCTGCCCCGAGACATGTTTTTGCAAATTTCATCGACGTTGCAGAAGTTGAAAACGTGTGTCCTGCGTCTGCTTGCTTCCAAGCTGATCTTGCCAGATGTAGCAAGACCGGCCTCAAGGTAAGAACTACAGCCTTTGCGCGAATGAGTAGTGAGTCCTTCGTACGCAGCAAACAAATAACGATACCTGACATAGCATCATATGCAGTGATGCACTAGTTCTTAATCGCCAGCCAGACATCTGTGCCCTTAATTCCGGCTTGCCAAGATCGAGCGCTAGCTCCGAGGGCATATCTTGAGCTATAGAATGTATGTCGCGGAGAATTTTCACGACTTTTTCCGTAGGAGCAATTCTGTCTATTGAAGTCGAGCAGTATACGTCTCAAGAAATGGTCAGCAAGGTTGTGTTCGGTAAGATAAAGAACGATCAGTGCACTAACCGACCAAAACTCGACTGGTGGTTTGTGCAATGCGGATGTTCAATCGCACCGGCAATGCTGGTGGAAAGCCATACGAATCTTCAGGCAGAGAGGTCGTGATTGTGCCATCTGCAATAGCCACAGGATAGCCTAGAGCTGCGGCCAAACGTCTGGCACATGTATGGGTAATAGTCCTAGTGATTTCATTTTGGTTCACGCACCTTTCCGCCATGTATATTGTCCACCAGAGGCGGTTTTGATGCACGACTTCCGAGTGGCGTGTCTTGGAAGCTCCTTGCTTTTGGTGGAGTCTGCGAAGCACCGCAAATCTCAATGCTGTACTGATCTGATGCGGAATTAATGACTGTTCATGGTGAGAACTCCGACGCCAAGACGTACATAAATATATGCTTCTTCTCGGCGGTCGATGTTCTGCAGATACATGGCACACATGCTAGCGATCTCAAGTCCAGATATACCCCAAGAGTACAGAGCACCCAAATCTGGGAGGTGCTTCACAGCATAATTGTACAGTGTTAATCCAGGACGAGTTTCGCCGTTATTGATATCGTTCTGAATGAGTTTACCAAACGCAAGGACCAGTAATAGGTGTATGCTTGCAGGGGAAAGCTGCGTTTGGGGAGAGGAGGCCTTGAGTTGGAATGCCTGCAGCTCGTCGTATACTGAACGCGGCTCGAAGAAGTACTGGGTGTGGCCTATCAGGAACACGACAGATTCGAGAAGCTCAATCGATCTAGCTTGATCCGGAACCAATGCGATTTCAGTAACATCTTCTGCGGCGACGCTTCCGCCCTCTGTGGTCGCGATCGGAAGCTGCACGACCGACGCTCGAGAAGTGTGGGACAACGGCGTGGGCTCTTGGTGCTCGTCACTAAGAAAAGTCCGCACTTCGTGACCAAACCTCTGATTGGACGTCAGACTAGGGTCGGCCAGAGTCACTGTGCAGGGCCGTCAGTGCAAGCCCGGCCACGGCGATCACTAGGGTGTACCTGGTGCAGATTGAGCATTTGCAGCTCTCCAAGCAAGGTCATGATTCACCAGATCGCCTTCTTGACAACGGGATGGCGTGGAAGCTTCTATATGACCGTCGGAAGGGTCAGTGTTGATGAATGCTGCGTCCTCACTTTCTTGACTGATATCTGCTGCCCGAGTGTGAGGAAGAGCTCTAGGTTTGGAATGAATACTCACTATCATGAGGAACCGATCTTTGACGTTCGTAGTTTTCTAGCCTGTGTTCCATCTCTCTTATCTTCCTATTCATGGTGAGCATAAGCGTGTGTCGAAGACGTCTGTCATCGCATACAACTCAGAGTACAGCCGTTTCCTCCCCACTAATGGATACTGACAACTGAGGCCACGTTTTTCACAATACGGGCAAGGCATACCGCCTTCGCATTTGACCTTTTTCGTCTTGCACGTGAGACAACTACGTGCGCATGTCACAAGTCAGGGAGGTGTGGCTATCAAGACTTTTCGAACTTACGCAACGTGACTTGATACTGACGCACCCTGGTGGGATCGTCTGGCCGAACGCGCATTTGGGCTTTTGTCAGTTTCGATCATATTGGGTGCAGAGCGTAACATGCTAGATTGATGTCGTCTACTTGTGCTACCGGCACCTGAAGCTTTGCGCCCACCGGAGTTTAGCCGAGTCATAAATTACTGCTCAAAGGTTACTCAGGCAACAAGATAGTGTTTATGTTATTGATATGCGACAGCGAAGTTCAAACATGTCGGTAAGTAAGTTTTAGAGTGTATCATGTGTTATCAAGCACAGTCATTGATATGTAATCTACTCATCTTAAGAGCGTGCCGCTCATTTCGCAGCATTTC
The DNA here is from genome assembly GCA_023848605.1 of Aureobasidium sp. EXF-10728. NCBI lineage: Eukaryota > Fungi > Ascomycota > Dothideomycetes > Dothideales > Saccotheciaceae > Aureobasidium > Aureobasidium sp. EXF-10728. The sequence continues at coordinate 72,881 of SWBG01000042.1, forward strand.
CATCCAGCGATTTGTTGCAAATTGGTCCCTGCATCTGCTCCGTTTGCATTGTTGGAGCATTGGCCGGTTTGCTTAATCAAACTTTGCAAGTTAAAGAAGACTTGACCTATGTTGCAAGAATATGCACCAGGTGGAGTGCCTGAGAGGGGGAAACAAGGCACAGGCGGCACCGCAGACAGGCAATTCTGCAGATAGCCTATGACATAGTCCTGATACGCACATTCCCAGACCCGGTTCCAACAGTGAGCTGGGTAGCAATTGCTGTTGCTCACGTAGTCCTGACAGTTGCAAGCAAGAAGCTCCACTTGATCTTCTTATGATTACTCTCTTACCATGGTCGATGTTGATTAGCAGTAACATGGTCGTGGCATTGTCGTTCGAGGACCGAGTGAGGTTGGAAGGACGAGATGCGGGGTCAAGAAGTCAAGGGAGTCGGAGAGATTGCCGTTGTTCCGAATGGAGACTGCCAAGTGCGGATCGTCAACCCCTGAGCGGTTAACTTCTCAGCTCTGCCTTATTCGGCATCATGCGGGGTTCATGCGGAGGAGCGCGCTTGAGGAAAGACAAGGTTGCGAAACTCCAACTTCGCCCCAAATCTGTATCGCTCGGCTTCTCCCACCCGCCCCGACAGAGAAGGACCTCACATCTCGCAACCTGGTACAATATCAGCAAGGCAGAGGAGCGATATCAAGGTCTGGGCATATTTGCGTGCCAGTATACACATATATCTACAAATCTCTTCTCTCTGCAAGGACAAGCACGACATATTTTGCCCGGCCTTCTTCATCCTTACAAGGTGTCCAGTGACTGATCAATCGTTGTACAGGCCCTGTCGGCGTCAGACTCCGGGCACTTCCCGCAGTCGCCAACTCAATATCGACGCTGACCGCTTTTCCTTCGGACAAGAAATCAGTCACTGTCTTCTTGTAGGATTTCATTACTGATGAAGATGAGGGTGAGTGTTCGGCGAGGAGTTTGAAGATGTCTTCGTTCACGATCCGTTCACTGGTCTTGTGGCGTAGCATCTCGCCAGCGGCGGTCGAGTAATGCGCAATACTGAGGCCTGTACGATCTTTCATCTTGAGGACAACGTACTACATGCACATGTCAGGAGCTTGAAAGCGTGTGGAGAAAAAAAGAGTTACCTTTGAATATGCCGTCCGGAACATTTGCATCTGCGACTCGAGGTTCATACTTCCAAGCCATCCAATCAGATCCTCTTCCATGCCCGGTCCTTGTCTGACTTGTGTAGTTACGGTCGAAGTTGACTTGAACATAGAACGATGCCTTTTCAAATGCTCTCTCGGTGACGGGGTCCTCGAGTTTGACGTATCGTCCTCTGCCGAGTTTCCGCGTTGCAAGTCGAAGGATTTTCTACCATCTAGCCTCAGGAGCTTCATCACGTCGTGTTTGCCATGAATGGTTGTCGAACAGTCAATTTGACCACCAAGGAAGAAGTCTATGTTGCCAGCCTCATCACGCAGCGGTGCAACGTACAAAAGGTTCCAAAACGGAGTGCCGTCCTTGCGATAATTGAGAAGCAGGGTAACGCTCTCCTGGCCATTGTCTATAGCAGACTTCATCTGCACTACGGACGTACGGTCGGTTTTGGCCCCCTGCAGGAAGCGACAATTCCGAGGGATAATTTCGCGGCGGCTGTAGCCTGTGACATCGAGAAACCCATCAGAAGCGTACAATATTGCGTTATCCGCGACCCTGTATTTTGTTAACGTAGGCTGGGGCGTCCAATGAGAAATGCCCTACTTGGGATCTGTAAGACAGAAGCAGTCACCGAGTCCTTGGTATGTCTTTTGATCATGGGATAACGCGATTGCAGCGCTTGCCGTTAATTGGTGCGTTACAAATCGAGGATAGATGTCATCGCGAATCAAATCCTCTACATGATTCCGGGCATCGGCAAAAGTGTCCTGCATCGCTGGGAACGTAATACTAGTAGCAGTGCTGACGGCGGAAGTCAAGTCCATTGAGATGGTCTCCGGTATATTTACGGGCTCGCTCGCATCAGAGGAAGTGTAGGTAGCATGGATCTCGGATAGCAGATCTCCTGCTTGTGCCAACAGTCGGTTGTATTGCTCAATCTAGGCTGATGGTTGGTGTCTTGTGCAGCTAGATCAGAGCTTTTTCAACATACCTTCTCTAGGAAGGCAATGTTCTCACCACATGCACTGGACTCGCAGAAAGCTTTCAGCCGCACGACAGTGACAGGATCGCTCAAGACGGCTTGAAACACATCTGGGGCGAAGAAGTCGGCCATACAGCTGCCTGGACGTGAGTCTGTGACTGGCGACCCCGTGGTGCTTCGTCCATGAAGATCTGAGTGTGGCATTTGTGTCGGCGGAAAGTTGTAGGTTGGCGTAAGAAGGAACGATGGTTGTCGCAGGAAGAATGCAAGTCATCAAAATGGAAAGGACTGCAACGAAGAATGACGTTTCACAAGAGTTCGCAGGTCAAGCTACATAACCCTAATATCGATAACGGTCGGTCTCGAACGGGGTTTGGAGTATAGACAGCTCGCTTAACGACAGGGAACGAGCAAATGCCGTTACGCCAAACCGATTTCAAGACATTTACGATCTTTCAAAGATCTGACCGACGGCAAGACGGGCGGGCAGCAAATAATTTCCGTGACACCTCGACGGCAGATGCTGTATGCTCAAGTGTAAGCCGTTCACATCCCATGCCGGTTGCGTTCTCGGTTTCGCCGTGACGATCTCACCCGTCGCGGCAACGGCAGGAATTTGGGCATGTCGCTGCTTCAGAAACAGCGACTTCCAAGTAACGCACTAATGCTCGAACCTGCTGTCGACCCTTCTTCAAGAGCAGATCACATTGACGAAAGCATTCAGCAAGAGGTGCGTATCTCTTTCCGGGTATAACGGACCAGGTTAACTTGCTTAAACTTTTGGAAACCAATGTTTAAATGAAATCTCCAAACGCCGAGGGCAGTTATTCAACGGTCGATAGCATGCCATCATTTTTATCAGCTGATCTCGTTTTCTCTAACAAGCAAGCTGAACATGTTCCCTGAGGTTTTGCGCTCTGTGTCTTGCGATAAGATGAGTGACTGGCTGTCGCTTTGCTCAGATTACTTGCCCAATTATTCACTTTCTGTACCACAAGGAAAAGGAGCCACCGGGCATGAGACCAGAGTCAGAGGAAGTGAACAGACAGAGAAGAAAACTCTTGATCAACAGACTCAACTGGCACGTGTAATGCTTATGTCTTGGTGAGACCAGAATCATCCTGGCAAACTTGAATTCGATGTAATCAGAAATCGATTTCTTGGACTCCGGCCGATTCATTGAGGACGTCGGGAGTAATGTCATCGTGGTGTGATCAACTTGTCCGAGATCTGATGTCTCGAGTAAGATTCTGCCTGCTTTGTTCTCGGCAGATCCCAGAGGTTGCTCTCTCAAACCAGTACACAGTATGCATCACTTCAACAAGTGGAGGTCGAGAGGTGGACAAGACGTGAATGCGAAACGAAAAGGGTATATTGACATGAAAAGAACATCTCAAACAGATGCGGATCCGAGAACAGGCAAGCTCACATGCCTCTAAACACATTACCAGAAGCACTTCTCCTCTCCTTGCCTCTGGGGATCTTCCTACCGTTTCCGTCATCGGCATCACCACCGTAACTCTCCCTCGGCCTGTGAGGTCTCTTTTGAACCTTTTGCGGTGCGAACGTGACCTCCTTCTCACCAACAACACCACCTTGTCTGATGCTGCTCTTGGGTTGATCCTTGAGATTTTGTGCAAGAGAAGCAAAGGAACGATCCCGACGGTTGGCGTTTGCATTCTTGTTCTTGGGCTGCGAGGATGAGACGGACATTTGCGGTTGCTTTGGCTTGTGGCCGGATTTGCGGTAGTTGGTCGACGAGATGCGGTTCTTGTCGACGGTATTGTCGTCGCCACGGTCGTTGCGGCGCTGAACACCGCGCTGTTGTCGTTCTGCTGCTGCGTCGTCGACATCGCTTTCTGATTCGTCGTCGGAGGAGCCGTGAATGGACTGGTTGGCTTCTTCTTCGACAGCTGTGAGACCACGCTTGCGTTCCGCGTCCTTGGCGACTGGGACGGTCGAGGGATTGTGCAGCTGGAACTCGCGCGACTGCTCGTCAATCTCAAAGTCTTCGTCCTGGAAGAGCGATGCGAAACGCTCGTCGCCGAGGACGCCCCTGGCCGGCTTGTCTGCGTCTTGGTCGTCTTCTTCTCCTTCTGCCTGTGCTTGAGGCTCGTCTCCTCCTTGGCGCAAGGCACGTCTGGCCTTGCGACGCTCGTTTGCTTCTTCTCTTGCGGCCATCTTCTCTGCCAGTCTCCTGTTGACCTTGACCTTTGCAGCCTTGTTGCCACGAATGCGAGACTCGCGCTCCTTGTTGATCTTTTCGGCAATCGACTTGGCGCGTTGTTCTTCAAACATGTCGGGGTTGCTGATGAGGCGGGCCTGCTCGTACAGCTTCTGGGCGACAAAGTAACCGTGCATGTATGGGCGGAGGAGAGAGGTGGTGCCGACCAGGTGGTCCAGGTTGAGTTCGCGCAGTTGCTGGGTCGACAGGAACTTGTAGTTGTCGTAGACGGCGCCCGTCTCTTGAGCGCCGGCGTTGAAGGCCGACGGATCCTGAGCGTCTTCGGCCATTTCTTCAACGAGGTTGTCGAGGAAGGAGCACCACTTGGGGGCGGGGCCCAGCTGGGGGATGAAGAAGGAGTGTTGCTGACGGCCCTCGTTGGCGGTCAGGAGCATGCCGCTGTCCTTGCACCACTCGACGTGGTTGAGGTCGACGGCGGGTTCGACGCTGGTCCAGGGATCGCCAGTGCTTGCCTCCCAGATCTTGATGATGCGCTTGTCGGCCGACATGAGCTTCTCACTCTGGACCTGGGTCGAGGTGGGCGACATGTACTTGAGCGTCTGGATGGCGTAGCCGTAGCCCTGGTCTTTGGTGAGGAGCGGCATGGGCGAGCGCAGGTCGTAGACGTGGACGATGCCGTCAGAGTCGCCGGTTGCGAGGTTGAGGCCGGAGCGGTGGAACTCGAGGGCCGTGACTTGGGGTCGCTGGTCGTGCGACTGGGTGGGCGACTGGAGGAGGCCGACGCGGCTGCGGGAGCGCGAGTCCCAGAACTCGACAGTGCCGATGCTTGTGCCAAATGCAAGAAGGTTGTGCGAGTCTTCGGCAATGGCGGCCGTGTTGACGCAGCCCGTGTTGATTCCACCCTGCAGGGCGCCGGCGCCCGAGCTGGTCCAGTCGTCACCACCGACATCGACGTCGTAGGCCTTCATGTAACGTCCCAGCTCGAGGTTCAGGCGGTAGACCTCGCCCATGCCGTCCTGGTTGACACCCGAGGCGGGGATCAGGGCTTCGGCGGCGCGCTTGTTGTATTTGAGATCGCGGCCGTAGCGAGGGATGCGGGTGCGGTAGTGCATGCCGCCCGGCGTGTGGAACTCGAGCGTGCGGTCCGTCTGCAGATGCAGCGACTTGGAGTAGTCGGACGACAGGAGCAGGAAGGTTTGGTTGAGCGAGTCGGTGTGGCGCGCATACGACAGCGACAGATGCGGCAGGTAGTGCACGTGTTGTTGCGGCTTGTAGGTGCCTGCCTGGTGTCAGCATCTCCAATCGCTCCTTCCCTATGAGTGCCTTGTGGCTACCTACCCGTGCTCATGACCCATTCACCATCATCGCTGACCCTCACACACTGCGAGGCCTCCTCAAACTCAAAGTCCTGCAGCAGCTCGACTCTGTTTGCCCACTCCGGGTCTTGCTTCAGACTGCGCTTCCTCTGTCGCGCGAGCCATTCTGGTAACGGGCGAGCCGTCGCCGATCCAGAGATTGTGTAGACGGGCACCGCCGAAGGATTGGTCAACTTCATGTCGGGCGATGTTGATTGTCGAGGAAGGCACGACTTGCCGCTGACATTTTTTTCCAGCAGTCGCGCCTTCCCCGCATTCTTCCTTTCGCCGCGGTCCGCCACCGCCGAGGGCTATCCCGCAGAGCCTCCTCAGTCTTGGCACGCTCATCTTTTGCAGCTGGCGCTCCTTCCTCGTTCAACTTCGCCAGAGCTACCGACATCCGCCTACCCCCATCCGCCAAACATCCCTGACTCGGTATGCCCAAGCCTATCGAGGGGCTAGAGGCCCGCAAAGAAGACCTTCGCAAGTGGGTTTGCGAGCAGGACCTCTCGGTCAAAAAAGTCATCGAGAAACTCAAGACCGAACACAATGTCATCTGCCAGAAGCGTACGCTGGAGCGCCATCTCAAGCTCTGGGACATCTCCAAACGCACCAAGATGAACAAGGAGGCTCTCCAACAAGAACTGACCAGACTCTGCCGCGGTCCACAAATGACAGACGAGGCCATTGCCAACATCCTGAACCAAGCTGGCCATGTCATCAACCCGCGTACCGTCATGGATACCAGGAAACGACTGGGCCTTCACAAGCGCATCCGTCCAGAAGTTAATGAACAAGACTTGCAAAAGACCATCAAAGAATTGCTTGTCGAAGAATACAAGAACGAAGAAGTCCTGAAAATGCATCGCGGCGAGCTGTACACATACATGCGCCAAAAGTATCCCCACCTCAACATTGTCGGAAGGGATCGTGTTTACAACATTGCACGTGAGATGAACCCTCATTTGATACGACGTTATCCCAAAGGTCACTCTCTGCATCAGAATCGTCCTTACAAACTGTCCGGCAAGAGACTGGCCGCCAAGCTGGCCAAAGATGATGCCGCAGCATCCTCGACTGACCAACCCCACGACTCATCTGCGCCACCCGAGGAGCCATCTAATTTTTCACCTGTTCACACCGATCATCTTCTTCAACCACATGATGCTACATCTCTTGGTTCTATTGTTGGTCAGGACCATCAGCCCGCCCCTGCATACCAACCTCCCGCTGCCATCCATCAAGCTCTGCATCCAAGCCTGAGACTCGAGTCGCTCGAAAAAGAGAACGATGCCCTACACCAGAGGCTGCAGCAGCAAGATGCAGAAATTCAATACATGCGCCAAGCATACCACGACCTCATGCAGAGACTTGGCCCCGTGCCTGGTTCCAAGCCATTCCCGACTTGACAGCATCTCACCGTATTTTTACCTTTTCCTCCGTGAAAGCTTGCCGAGTTTGACAAATCGCTATCCCACCTATCATTTATATCGCCAGTAAACGCAACCTCGCACCAAGTAACAGCCAGAACGAGCTACCAGGGATCGAGTGGGAAGTTTGCGACAAATGACTGTCCTGCTTTCGGTCACTTGCACTAATCCGTCCACTATGCTCTCTCTTGATCGCTTGTTCAAATAAACGACGACATTCTTTAGAGCCTTGATGTGGTCCAGAATCAATCTCGCGCCGGATTCGCAGAACATTCGTCCGAGATGTCGCTCAACGTGCCAATCGATCCAACTCTGCAAGCGCTTCCCCCGGCTCCACTTTCTTCACAACGCGTATCTCGGGCATAATCGCAAGCACCTTCTCACGATCGCGGATCTGTCCTTCATAGGAGCTTATATCGTACCGATAACCACTGAGATCACCATCCCACTCCGCCTTACAGATTGCAATCGCATCAGGCTCATTGTCAGCCTTTTCCGCCACGAGAAACAAGAATCGGTGTAGCTCGGGTTGCTGGAGGCAGCGGAAAGGAAACTCGCGTCGGATTTGTTGCCAGGGGTCGGGAGCATTGAACCAGCCGCCTGCTCTGTGCAGTCTAGATTCTCCTTGTTGCATGTGTTCCCAACCTGGTTCTAGCAATCCGTGGATTGGGCCGGCTGTGCAATTGTTAGCTGTTGCTGGAAGAATTTTGATGGAAATCAGAACAAATACCCTTCTCGACATTGCTATACCATGCATAGTGCTGATTCCCCGACGACAAAGCCGACACATTTGGTTCTTCTTTGCCAAAGTATCGCTTGTTTTCATATGGATTCTCGCCACCCCAAAGACTTTGCTCTTCCTCCTTGTAGTCCATAAAGCTCATGTTCCCGATATCGAGGTTGGCACAGTATAAATCTGCGTCATCGTATCCACAGCGCAAGACCCCAACGACGGTTTGAGAAGTCTCTGTCATGACTTGCAGATCAACTACAAGAACGCCTTTTTCCCGGTAGTCTCTTTGATCCACCACAATGAACAAAGTGGGATGGATTTCATGGTTTTCGTTGCGAAGTCGGATATGGTGGTTATAGATGTCACGAAGAGTGCCGTGCGAAAAGTCGGGAGCAGTTATCAAGACGGAATTACCGGTGCTGTCTTCGGCCTTGTTGATGTCGGTTTCGAGGGTTTGGAGGTCTGGGTCTGAGAAGGCGACTAAAGAGTAAATTGGCCATTGCTTGTTCAGAGTGTCGTTGGGAGAGTTGTGATGGGTGTCATGGAGTGGCAGTGTGTCTTCTAGTTGTTTGGTAGATGCCATGTTGTAGGATGGCTTGTGACGGTTTGAGTGTTTTGATTGTTGTTAGAAGAGCTCAAGTATCGTCGTGAGGTAGGCACATGAAGTAATGCCAAGAGTTGCTAGTACATCACTTTCCATATTCGGCTCAGCAACAGATGGTTATTGAACCAGCCCGCGAGTCTTGACTCGTGGCTACAGCGAAAATCTCGAAGGAAGGCGTACCTGCTGCTTCCGTTTGACAATAATCTTCGAATTGTCTTCACATCACTGTCACGAGAGATTCACCTAGAAACTTTCATCTCAAAATCTTTGGTAAAAACAATTCATAACTCAGAGAATCTGTTTTGATCGAACCAAAAGTCAAACCTCCAAAACAAAGAAATCCTCGTAAAATGTTCGAACGCCCAAATCTATTGACCTCATACCAAATCATCAAAACATCCCAGCTTCTAGCTATAACCTTGGGGAAATCGCCTTCCCAAATCCTGTAGAGAAAAGAAAGAAAGAAAAGTCTATGTACAAAAAGTCAATTGATATGGCTAATTGGCAGTCCTCTTGTAAAGCGACAGCCTAGACCCACCACCACAAAGCTGTCCTGGCATACCGGAGCACGCCATGTTGCAGTCGCTTGCAGTAGCATTGGCAGCGCCAGCGGCGAGGGTATTGCCCATCCAGCACTCACGACCATACTCGGTGCCGAACCAGAGATATCCTCCTGCGGTAGCGAGCTTCTGGCAAGCATCGACAGACATGGTGTCACTTGCCGCCGTAACACTCAAGGCGCGGGGGTTATCCTTGACGCAGGCGTAGTATGAGTAAGCCCCAGTGCTGTTCAGGTTCATCGGGTCGGTGGATGCTTTGGTCGAGTTGCTGCTGTAGTACATGTTGAGTCTGTTGCCGGCACCGCAATAGGCGCTCTTGTCTCCGGGGCACAACATGTTGCAAGTGCTGTTGTCGGACTGCAGTGTACTTCCCACGCGAGGGTAGGGTCCACAGTAACACTCTGATCCGTATTCGACGCCAAACCAGGCGTAAGCCGAGCAGAACGAGGCGCACATGGAGGGAGTCATGCCGGTTGCATTGACCATGGAGCGAGAAGTCAGTGCACGGCCACTGGAGGCTTCGCTGTAACAACCTTGAGCTGCATATCCCGAGACTGTGGGTACAATCGTAGGTGAGGTCGAGGTTGAAGATGAGGAGGTTGTCGAGGCGGCGGATGACGACGAAGCACTGCTCGTTATGGTTGAGCTTGCAGCAGATGACGATGAGGAAGCCGATGAAGACGAAGCCGACGAGGACGAAGCTGAGGTTGACGATGCCGACGACGATGGATCTGTTGACGAAGAAGATGAAGCCGACGTCGACGTGGCGGACGAGACGGTGGAACTGCTCGACGTTGAAGTTGCGGAATCACTTGCACTCACGCTAGATGAGCTTGTCGACGCAACGCTTGAGCTGGTTGACGAAACACTTGGGCTGGTTGACGAAACACTGGAGCTGCTCACAGTTGAACTCTGGCTAGACGAACTTGATGTGCTCGATGGGATGTCCGAGGAAGATACCACTGTGTTGCTCGAGGAGCTGCTTACGGAGGAGGTTGAGATCGAAGAGCTCGTCGATGATGTACTGCTGGAGGAGACAATGCTGGAAGATTGACTCGACGAAAGACTGGACGATTGGCTCGACGAAGTAGAAGAGCTGCTGGACAATGCGATAGTCGCGTCGTACTTGTACAAGCTCAAGCCATTCGCGCCGCCGCAATACTCGAACTTGTCGGCAGAGCACACCATGTTGCAGCGACCATCCGTGGCGGGTCCAGAAAGCGAGCTGACAGCGTTGGAGCAGTAACACTCGGAAGAATACTCGGTCGCAAAGTAAGTGTAGCCAGCGCAGAACTTGGCGCAGAATTCCAGGCTGTTGGAGCTGTTTGAGAACGACTTGCCTTGCAAAGCACGACCGCCAATCTCCTTCCAACATCCTTGATACACGTAGCTGCCTACAGCAGGCTTGGCGACAGGCCCTGTTGGTGTTACGGATACCGAAGAACTGCTGCTAGAAGTTGTAGAAACGCTGCTCGAAGATGAGGAAAGGCTGCTTGAGGTTGAGGAAGATACGACCGAAGAAGTAGAGGACACAACTGAAGAAGTTGAAGATCCACCTGAGCTCGATGACGAAACTCCAGTCGAACTGGAAGAAGCGGCAGATCTGTCTTGAACGGTAGCAAATGTTGTCCCAACCACGGTAGTTTTGCTGGTAGGATCAATGGAGCTGTAGTATGTGCAGATAGTACCATCAAATGCTGTACCAACACAAATTGCACTGTTTGCACATGTGGTCATGCAAGAGTTGAGGTCAGAAGCTGCTCGCTTCCTGCTCAGGGTGCTGATAACCGTGCCGGAGTACTTTGTGTCTTTCTCGACAGTGAACGAGACACCAGCAACGACAGAAGGCGCGGCAGAGGCGGATGCCGAAGTCGATGTAGTACTAGATACGCTCACGCTGCTCGATGAAGAAGCCGTGGTAGAGCTTACTGAAGCGCTCGTAGAGCTCAGAGTGCTTGAAGAGCTTGTGCTTGACGAACTGGAAGAGCTCGAGACCTTCTGGTACATGTTCAGACCACTAGGTCCTCCGCAAATCTGGGTGGAGTTTGCAGCGCAAGTCATCTTGCAGCGCCCATCGGTGGTGGGCACGGATCCAGCTTGGATGACGTTTCCGCAGTAGCATTCAGTACCGTACTCAACACCAAAGTAGGTGTATGCAGAGCAGTACGAAGCACAGAAATCAACACTCACAGAGGAGTTAGCCTTGTTCAAGCCAGTCAGAGCTCGGCCGTTCGTAGCCTCTGTGTAGCATCCCAGGTGTGAATAGCTGCCAACAGACTGGACGGTGACAGGTCCGGTCGGTGTGCTCAAAGCACTGCTCGTTGTGGTACTTGTTGCGGACGATGTGACGTTGATGTAGTAAACGTTCAAGAAATCAGCACCGCCACACTTTTGCGACGCGTTGGCAGCACAAGGCACACTACAACCGGTCTCATCACTCTGTAGGATGGAGTTGACGTAGAGGGTTGAGCCACAATAGCATTCTGATCCGTACTCGACACCAAAGTAAGCATAACCAGTACAGAAAGTGGCGCAAGACTCTAGAGAGTTCGTAGATCCAGCGCGACTGTTTCCGTTGAGAGCACGACGATCATGTGTTTCATTGTAACATCCCATGTAGGTGTAGTTGCTCAACACAGGGGTTGGCAACGTAGTCGCTGACGAGATCACCGAAGAGCTTGTGACGCTGGTGGAGGCTGAAGACGAGATTCCAGAGCTCGAGGACGTACTCGAAGAACCGATCACGCTTGAAGAACTTGACGGGACTGCGTTCAGACCGTAGAGCATCATCAAGGATCCAGCACCACAGAACTCTGCATTGCTTCCTTTACAGGTCATACTGCATTTGCTGTCAACCGTGACCTTAGAGGAGGCGGCGATGGTATTACCGCAGTAACACTCTTGGGCGTATTCGACACCAAAGAAGGAGTATCCCTTGCCGATACAGAAAGCTCCACACTTTTCGATAGTCATATCATTGGTGTTCAAGCTTGCGGCGTTGATCGTTCGGCCACCGGTCTCAGCGTAACAGCCCATGTAGTTGTAGCCGTTGTATGAGGGGACGATGACCGTAGCTAGTGTTGAGGTATTGCCATCAAAGCGCGTCGAGTCAGCGAACAGCGACATGTGAGATCCAGGGTTGGTATAACCATTGCCACCACAAGTCTGATTCTCGTTGCCTGCGCAGTTGAAGTTACAGTCGGTGTTGAGGTCCATCTGGAGGGGACGTGCATTTCCACACCAACATTCTTGCATGTACTGAGTAGCAGAGAACAGATATCCCAGTGAAGCACACTTGGTGAGACACATTTCGTTGGTCATGTTCTTGCTAGTGAGTGGGTTTACTGACAATTGTCTTCCGGGGTTGTTTTCCTTGAAGCAGCCGACATATCCGTATTGTGCAGTGCCATTTGCAAGAAGAGGACCGACTTGCTCAGCGGCAGCATTGCAAACAAACTGGATTATCTGCTTGCCCATGTTGGGATCGCCCGTGTTGATAGTCCAGGTAGCATTGCCATAGTAGCTCGGAATGTTGACTTGGGATCTCGGAACGGAGCAGTAAAGTGTGGCAGTTTGGCTCTCGTTCGCTTGAAGAAGCGTACCCTCGGCAAGATCGATGGTGTTGACTGCTTGGATGATACCAGGAACTCCGTATGGAGGCTTCGAGACAGTCAATGATAGAGGAACTGCCGAACCTGTGCCATTGTTCGTGACGCGCATCTTGAGATTGCGAGTTTGGCCTTCCAGAACGTTTCCGAAGTTGAAGGGCACACCAGGCTGATAAGTCACCCAGCCAGAGCCATCGGAAGTCTGGAACTCTATCAAGGCGGACGGATTGCTTCCAGCACGACCGACAACATCAAGTAAGCTGGATCCACCATCCGAGTTGACCTTGACGTAGAGGGCGTGGTTACCGGTGGTATCAGGATTGTAATTGATGTTGACGGTAGCGACACTGTTTGGATCGATCGTGGTGGGAAGGTTGGAGAATGTAAAGAAACCGACTTGAACGTCACCACTGTCGCTAACATTGGGCTGGATCCAAGGTCCAGTTTCACTGGTGATAGACCAAGTAATGTTGTTGACAGTCAGCTTGCCGTCGCCGCGATTGCTGAAGAGTGAGGATTGAGTGGTGCCGCCCACCTGTCCGCCAGCGATAACGTTGAATGAGACAGTGTTGGGGGCAATGGCCAGCAGCGGTTTCTTGGAGTTTGCGGTACCCTTCAAAGTGATAGGCACAGAGCTGGAGTACTTGGCGACACTGTTTGTGGTATTGACTAGAATGTCACTGGACAATAGGCCGACCTGTGTGGGCGCAAAAGTGGCATTAAGTGTGAACGTTTGACCAGCAGCAAGAGTGAGAGGCGTGGCCACACTGCTGATCTTGAAGTTGGCGTTACCAGTCAAAGCCACACTATTTACGGTGAGGCCAATGTTCGCTGTGCAAGTAATGGTGGTAGGGTCGGAGACATTGCCGATTGCAGTATTTGGGAGCGTGTAAGGTGAGGAGCAGTTGAGAGGGAGGTTGACAGGCGAGCCAAAAGCATAGAGATAGCCTTGAGTAGTTCCAACATAGGCGATACCGTTTCCGAACACAGGGCGAGAGAATTTGGTAACACCAGGAATGTTGAAGGACTTGATGAGCTGCAGGTTGCCGCCGTCCGATGGAGGAATTGCATTGTAGATTCTCAGGTTGAGACCCTCAACATCTGTGGTCCAAAGAAGACCAGTGCCTTCTTGGCCATTCAGCGAAGTGGTAGTGCCATGGCCAACGCCGAGAATGTAAGCATTCTTCTCAGGAGTGTTCGAGACGAGGGTGAACTGAGGATCACCGCTGGCCGAGCAACTGAACTTGAAGACATGGGTCTGGTACTGAATGACGTTGATGTAGATGTATCCGCCACCGAGTGGCATGACACCTGCACCAGCGTAGACCGAATTCTCATTCTGTGTGACTTGGATTGCAGCATCAAGCTTGTTGGGTCCCATCTGGTAACCTCCGAGATTGTCGAGGTTCAGCCAGTAGGTCTTGCCAGACTTGCCAGTGACGACGCCCATTCGAGCCACGTTCTTGCACTTGAAGACGTCGGTGGGTAGGAGCTCAAGAGGACTGGTTCCCAGATCCTTGTCAGCACCATCGAGCTGTGTCTTTTCCCAAGGCATGAAGAAATCTACAGGCGTAAGTTTGCCATCCGAAGCGATAGCAAAGTTGACAGCTGCCTCTTCAAGGGAAGTAGGAGGCTGACGACCAGGAAGGGAGTTTCCAGTTGCGCTAAGCTGTGATGCGTAGCCGTTGCCAGAAGCGAGGAAGATACTGCCTTTGCCGTCGTACGCAAGACCACCACCGGACATCCAGACACCGGCACCAGGGATTGTGTTGGGCTCGGGTCCGCCTTCCATGGCGAAGGCTTCGACGACGGCACCAGTCGTACGGTGGAAGCCAATGACGGCTCCAGTGAAGTTCCACTTGACACAGTGAGAAGCCCAACCTGTATAGATATAGTCTCCAACCTGAAGCATACCAGGACGAGCGTGCTGGTTACCGCCGATGAACATGCGATTGGGGTTGTTGCGGAACTGGAGACCATCGATCATTTTCGGGAACCCGCTGACTTCAGACAAGTCGGCGGTGTTGATGGCGTGGAAGTAGTAGCGACCGTTGAGACGACCCGGCGGACTGGACTTTGAGAATGCGCCATTTTGGAAGGCATCACTGTAAGTCTTTGCAGTGAGATACCAGATACCAGTATCAGGGTCAATCACACCAGTAGCCGTCACACCGACCGTAGGGTTGATGTCAACACAACCATCAAGATCAGCAGTCAAGAATGGTACATGCATGTTTCTCGAAGCAACGACATCTCCAGTCTTCGCATTGATCTTGTAGAGGTTGTTCTGAGTGGTAGCAATGTAAACATACTGGATGCCATCGCTCAAAGTGTAGACAAGAGGTTGTGAGAAGATTTGTTCGGGGCCGATACCCTGGAAGTTGCCTGGTAGTGCAGCTCTCCAGAGTTGACCGAAAGAGTCGCCTCCAACAACCGAGGGGTCCATGTTGTGGTTGCTACAAAGCGTTAGCACAAGTCGTTGTCGACATCCGCATCAATACTCACGTTTGATAACCCGAGCGGCTGTTGTCGCCACCCCAGGTGATGGTATCCGTACTTGCAAGAGATTCGACATTGCTGACGAACAGAGATGCGAACAAGATCGCCACAAGTCCTTTGAAAGACAGCATCTCGAGGTGAGTAACAAGTGTCCGATCGTGCTTGTTACAGAGGCCTGTGGTCGTGTCTATATAGCTCTCATTCGAGAGTCCGAGCCCTGCCGCCGCATTCCTCGTGCATGCTGAGCTGAAGTCTCCATGTCCAAGCTGAAAGCTGGAAGTGTCTAGGCGAATGCATGGTGCAAATACGCCACAGCTTAAAGCAGACCACTAGTCGTATAGAAGAGTGTTAAGCGGGAGAATGTGATTGTATCTCTAGCCCATTGTCTCGGGTGATGGTCGAGATGGCTTGAACACCTTGCGTGACTGGAACAACGATGTCCTGTCACGAGCCGAAATCTGGTAGTTTTGGTTTGAGACCTCGTTCCGGAAGTTTTTAGACTTCAAACCTGACCAACTTGCCATGCGATTCAGAGGAATGTGTGGAGAGTTAACCCGATTTCTGGTATGATGGAGCCGAGGACGTTGCCCGATCGAGAGCAACGCGAGAGGAGCTATCAACGGTCCGCTGCTTGGTAGATTTAGCATTCCATTGCCCCCTGCGTGTGTAGGACCATTCCAGGAACAGGTTTCACCGCATCCAGAATATCGAATGGCGCGCCAAGGACGAAGGAGCTTGCCAAGTACTTGGCAAAACGCCCCGTTCCTGATTCCGTACCTCCGTACCTGCAGGCAACCCTCTTCCGAAATCTCCGCTGATCTCTTTCCTCCATACGTTCTAGACAACTTCCTTTTGCACACCATCACAGTGTGGGGAAGCATTCGCAGAGAAGAGCTCTTCGATGATATTCAGTCAGCTTTTGAGGTTTGGCATCAACTCACTTGGACAAGCCTGTTCCTATGAGCAGCTTAAGGTTCTCCCTTCAAGTCCCTCGTTAGCTTTGCCCAGGATCCTATGGCGTTCGAGTCTTTCTTCAAGCTTGCCATAGTGCCGCGGCGCTCTGGACAGTCATGGGTCACGGCTTCGCCGATAGGATGGTAGAACACACCTCCGCGCTACCACCCGTGGGTCATTTACCCCTCTGATTGCTATTTGTGGCAACTCTTACCCCAGCGACTCACGAACCAACACGCCGAAGTCCTGATCTAGTGTGTTGAGGACTTCCCCCAAAATCATCTCTTCTGTTTTCTTGTCCTGGATATCCACATGTTCTTCGAATCGGTTGAGGTTCTCCGCTCAGAGGCGGCGGAGTGCCTGTGCTGGCGTTCTCTTGCTTGGATTCTCCTGGCTCCTTTGAATCTCTAGCGTGATCGCAGCCACACTCAATCCCGACCTGGACGAGAGAAATTGTTCCCAGCATCATGAATCAAACCAATGACTTGAGAGAAGCGATTTCTTCTACTGTTTCGACGGCTCATGCGGCTGCAGCTTCCAGAGTGATCACAGAATCCTCTGCGGCTGAATAACGATCAAAACTGCCCAACGTCTTTCAAAGCGGAGTTGCCGACCAAGCATACTTTGACATCGAAAACTGCCAGCAACAACACCCTGGTTCCAAGCTATGTAAACGCGATTGTCGCTTTTCTGCATCTGTGAGAGCAGAGTCGCATTCATATGATACCTGCCAGCATAGTATTCATCATGAAATGCACTTTCGACCGTATAACAAGAGCCAGCTGAACAACGGTATCGAAGGATCAATATTGAGACTTGCTCACCGTTGCACCTCCACCACAACGCGATGGCATGAGATGAGATGAAGTTCCTTGTATAAGATGAATCATGGTCCTCTTGACTCTTTCTGCGTGTTCTTTTCCTCTGAATCTTCCTGCACGCCTTGAAGATGCATATGTTCAACGCTTTGATACCTCTGCTCTGTTGTTTCTCTCTGGCACATGCTCTTGTTCTCGAACAGAGAGCATGCGTTTCTTTTGATGTTGCTCTGGTCAAACAACAGACTCAACATCCTAACTACTTCTGCACGTGGTATTTGAGCGAGTCAGTCATGTTATCTCTGTTCACAGCAAACGTCCCAAACGCTGACAATTGGAGCTAGTGGGAGAACTCGCTCACCACTCCCAGGTCTTGGTCCAGACAGATTGTTAAGTGCGTGCAAATGTATCATCAATGCTGCTCCCGCAGGGACTTGGTCAAAGGCAAAAGATGCGATATACAAGTCCGCGAGGTTGCAGAGTTTCGTCCCTGGGAGTTGTTCCGCTGCAGCTTCAAACTTCATCAAGAACGAGTTCAAGAATGACGCTGCTTTTTGTCATTTCTGGCAATACGCGTAAGTTTTTGCCGCCGGTAGTCAAAACCATACCTGGCTGATCTTGATGTTTAGGCCAAGGAAGGATTCTCCAATCCCGAATATGAACAATCCCTCGGTGCGACATGCCTGCCGCTGTATCTTGGAAAACTCGGGACCGATTCCACAATCCACATCAAAGAGCTCTTCTACGAAGGGAACAACTTCAAATTCGATCAAATCTACATCGTCCTCGAGGAAGTCTAGCCTCAGAACATCGTCCGCAAGAACAAGCAGCACAAGGTTCATCACATCAACAGTAAAGTCAAGCAGTAAGACGCTCAGTAACTCTGCTCTACAACCTAGCAGCAAAACCGCTGTGTCTACCTCAATTTCGAGCAGTAAGAGATCTTCTTCAGTGAGATCCTCTTCGACGAGATCTGGCTCCAGATCATCCTCCTTGTCAAAGACGACATCCGCCGCCATCGTCAGCAAGTCTGCCATTTCGTCAAAACTCGGCACCCAAACTTCATCGAGTCGCAAGTCCACATCCACTAGCAGCAGCAGCCAGTCTAGGAGTTCGAGTCATTCAATCTCGCGACAGATTACTCAATCATCATCTTCTTCACGTTCTGGGTCGCTCGGCAGGTCAAGCTCGTTGGTGTCGTCAAAATTGTCCACCTCGAGTACCACTCTATCAGTAGGCCTATCGAGCTCACGAATCGCGACAAGTTCGTCAACTTCAGCCTCCATATCGAGATCGTCAACCACCACATCTACCACTGCAAGCAGCATGATCTCGGAAACCACACCTTCTACAACAGATAGCGACACTCTCACATCGAGCAGTAGCACTTCATCGACCATCGACACTTTTACTTCGGCGATTATCTCATCAACGGCGACCATCAGCGAGATATCGTCAGTCCCAGAAATAACCACGACAACAACAAGAGGCTCTACAACGTCTGCCACGACAACCTCCTCCACTACATCCTCAACCACAGCTGTCCCCACTGCAACTATCCGATACGATATCCAGACTGACGTCTCTTACCTCGGAAGTCATGTGTCGTCCGACTACGACTACCAGCCGCCAACAGCGATCAATGACTGCCTCCCAATCTGCAGTGCCCATACGGAATGCGTCGCTGTGTGGTTCGCGTCAGACAGCAGCACTTGCTTGTTTTTTGCATCCGTGGTCAGAGATTCGCAGGCTCCTGCTCCCGGGTACGATTTTGCTTTCGCCTACAGTGTGGAGCCTGACATCTCCTACGAAGGAGATCTCCTTCCTGACCAGCAAACCGACCCAACAGACATCAACGACTGTCTTTCTTTCTGCAGTGCCAATCCAGATTGTGTGGCTACGCGGTTAGGAGAAACTCCTAGCGTCTGTATCTTCTACGCATCTCTGTATCCAAACTCGAAGATGGACGCTCCTGGTTATACTTTCGCTACGATTGCGTCTGGAAGACCCAGCACATCATCGACTACCACGACATCATCAACGACATCATCGACTGCGACGACACCATCAACAACTGAAACACCAGCAACGACCAATACATGCAGTGCTTCGACCCAGGCTGACGGAACATCCATTGGTGATTGTCTTTCTCTCTGCAGTGCTCAGTCGGATTGCATCGCTGCATCATTCGATGAGGATACCCAGACTTGTCGTTTGTACACATCTAGCTGCGATGACTCTTAGATTGATCCCAAATTCTAGATTTCTGTCATGCTACTAAGTTGTTAGATCTTGCAAACTTATCGTTTATCAGGCTTCCAAGTATAACAGAAATAATGGCGCTCACAGTGCTGCATCGCGGTTGTCTTTCGATTCCAGTTGTTACACCTCTTGAGGGGCAACACTTCCTGCAGTGCCTACCCACTCAAGGTATTGCGAAGCACTTTGTGTATAAGTTCACCCTTGCTAAAGCGTGGCGTCCCCTGAACCGAGCGGCCCGTGGCGGGTGATCGCCTGTGCAGCCGAGATCACCCCGCACGTGGGTTTCCCCACTCGAAATTTTCTGGACCCAGATCGATCACGAATATAGCATGGATTTCTTGATTGTTGGGCCTCTGTCCGTTCGCATCTACCTACTGGAACTCTAGCGCGGTGCTCAATGACAGTCAAGCGGAGACTTGACCGGCCAAGAGCCGCGACTATGCCGTCCCGCAGTGATCTGGCCTCTGAGAAAGCCACGGAACTTGTAAGAGTCACAGAATCTGGAAGAGCGGCCTCTGTCAAAAGCAACAGGCATCGCTATGCTTCATCGAATGTATTATTCAGCTCTGGTACTAGCACGCCAATCCGTCGTAGACCGATTGATTCCGACACTCTCCTTCCACAATCGCTGCTGCCAACGGTCCTGCAAGATACAGCAGACCCGAGTCAGATGGGGGATCGCGAGCTCTATCTCCTCAAAGTTTGTCGGGCTCTAATGGCATACGGCGCTCCGACTCACCGGCTCGAAGAGTACATGTACATGACGGCAGAAGTCATTGGCCTTCGACTAGAATCTTTCTACCTCCCAGGCATCATGATCATCTCG
The DNA here is from genome assembly GCA_023848605.1 of Aureobasidium sp. EXF-10728. Taxonomy (NCBI): domain Eukaryota; kingdom Fungi; phylum Ascomycota; class Dothideomycetes; order Dothideales; family Saccotheciaceae; genus Aureobasidium; species Aureobasidium sp. EXF-10728. The sequence goes on from SWBG01000042.1 coordinate 92,858, forward strand.
TTCAACAACAAAATCTGGCGAAGCACAGAGGTCCACATTGTCAAGACACCGCAGGCTCTCAACCTGTCCAAACTGTACGACTCACATGAGGTATACAAGAACGTCATCCATGACAAGATGACAATTGGAGACGCAATCTCGAGACTGGACGAAATCATGGACAGCAAAGACAAATACCCCCGTTGGTTCTGCGTCGTCATGTTTGGTCTTGCTTCGGCATGCATTGGGCCAGTGTCTTACGGTGCAAGGCCCGTGGATCTGCCCATCATCTTCATCTTCGGATGCTTGCTTGGGTTCATGCAGCTCGTCATGGCCGAAAATTCAGAATTGTATGCTCACATCTACGAAGTGTCAGCAGCTATTCTGATGACCTTCCTCTCCCGCGCCATCGGCTCTATCAACTATGGCGATGGTCGCTTGTTCTGTTTCTCTGCCATCTCACAAGCATCTCTGGTCCTGATCTTGCCTGGGTTCATCATCACAAACAGCGCTTTAGAATTGCAGTCAAAAAACATCATCTCTGGAGCTGTGCGGATGGTATACGGCATAATCTTTGTCCTTTTCCTTGCTTTTGGCTTTACTGTTGGAAGCACGTTATATGGTGCGTTGGACGACAACGCGACTTCTGCGACGACCTGTGAAGCACCATGGCCTTTCTGGTGGCAAGTCACTTTTGTCATTCCATTCACCTTTTGCTATATTGTCATCAACCAGGGCAAGTGGAAGAAGATTCCAGCAATGTTGGCCCTCTCCATGATCGGTTGGCTCGTAAACTCCTATGCTGCTCAAGGATTCTCCAAGAAGACCAACATCTCCAAGGGCTTTGGCTCGAACATCCAGATGGCTCAAATGCTGGGTGCTCTTGTCATCGGACTTGTAGCCAATCTCTATTCTCGCCTTGGTCAAGGACTTGCTGTTGCATTGCTGCACCCGGCAATCTTCATTCAAGTACCTGGAAGTTTTGCTGCATCGGGAAGCTTGATCAATGCAGTGGCCAATGCTGATCTTTTAACGAAGCACAATACTGACACCGGATTGTCAGATGATGGGCAGAACAACAGTCTGTTGACCAATGCCGGTCTTGCTATGATTGAGATCGCCATTGGCATAACTGTTGGTATATCTATCAGCGCGCTGCTAGTTTACCCTATACGCAAGAAGAAGAGAAGTGGTCTGTTCAGCTTCTAATGTGTCAAAATTGCGATAGCCAGAAGGCAAGATCGAGAATGTCGATGGACAGTTCCCAGATGTTCATGTGTCAGATATCTATTTATTGTCGTTGGAGATAACGAGGATTTGACCAACCAAGAATCGATCGAATCCTCACCGCGCGATACTCAATGTCCGTCACCAGCTTCGAAGGCAACACAAATTTGTCGGCGATATCTGCGTGTGAATCAGCATTAACACCAGTATCATGACCAGCAGTCAGACGCTGCCTATCGGTGATCAACGATATGTATGGTGACGAGGACCAACATGAAGACAGGATCTCCTCGAAAAGATCGTCATAATCTGGTGTGAAGACCAAATCTCCAGTCGATGTCGGTCACCTTCCAGTTCAGCTCAAAGTTCCCCTAGTGATGGTACAACAGAAGGTACACTCCGGGCAACATAAACCCAGATACGAGTGTTTAAGGATGAATGAGGCTATCGGAGAAAGTCTACGTCTTTGCGGAGCGGCTGTGCGGACCGCCGCAATTCCCATTAAAGAATTCTGTACTTGCAAGCTCGACGACAAAGGGCGTTCTGATTGCAACCAGCTGCAATTTTGGGTCTTCCATCTTCCAGTGTTGAGCAGACCATATACAATGCTCTGTCCGCAAACAACGGGGTAAATGGAACTCGCATTCGGCCAGGCTTTGCAGCATGGTGGATCTTAGAGCCTGGCAGTACCATATACACAGCTCTCAGGCGCCGCCGCTGCTGCTATGAGTACCGTTATCATCAAGACTTCCTCTATACCGCACTATGAACGTCTACCGCTCATGGTCACCATCGATATGCTGTAGGTCATGGAGTGTGTCTTCTGGGAGCGGGATAGAAAAGAAATCACCGACAGCCACGTTAGAAACGCTTGCGGGTACTATAAGAAGAAAGAAGTCAACGAAGTGCATGCAGAGGGCAGAGGTTGGAAAGATCAACCTAGTTTGAGGCGTCCTGAGTGCTTACAAATACGACGAGTTGAGAGAAAACAGCTGCATCGTTCAAGTGCTTCATTCTGGAGGGACATCGTTTAGCTACTCCTACCTTGATGATGGTGTTAACATATTTACATCTATGATTAGAGAAGATAAAATAATTCATCATACCCACAGCTTGAACAATCCAGGTCCGGGCAAAGTGTTGCCCGGATGACTAAGCCGAGATCCACAAATCGTACCATGTCCGACGCTCTTTTCCAACTGTGTCAACATCTTTTGAGGCAACGTGATAGTAATACACAGACACATTGTCAAGGGACACTTTCGTCGCCATCATGCTTGGAGAGATAGCTAATTACGCTAATGACGCCGGTATGTGATTTTTCTTTGTCCCTGTACTTTTCTGTTTCGCCGCGGCTCGCTCGGGGGAGTGCTTCCCCGAGCGAAGCTTTATCACATACGAGAACGATGCGTTCGAGAGCTGCAGGTTTGAAAGCAAGAGATGGAACAAGAGAGACACATCAGAGATCCGGTATCCTCTGTACTCCAAAGGACTGCCTGTCGCAAGTTGATTATTCTGTCGTGCTTCGAGGCTCGACTTCCACCTCTCCAGCACTTTCCTTGCTTCTCTGCCCGTTCTTCCTATGTCCAATTTTCATTCTACTCTCAAAGGTACTTTTCTGACAATGCGGTCTTCATACGATTGGATTTTATTGGCTGAATACAAGACTGACATTTCATGATGAACAGCCGCGGTAGAAAAGTCTTTGAGGTTGTTACAAGCGCTTGTACAAATAGCAGCGGGCACCACATCGTCGTTACAAGATGCAAAGATGTGGAGTATGGCGAGAGGTCATTTTGCACTAGGTCGGTTTGTTCCTCAAAATATCCATCATCTTGCGTGCCCTTATCCGGCGGAAGATTTTCGGATCAAGACAAGGATATTGTGCCTCTCAAGCAGTTCCAACGATCGAACCATGGACTCGAACAGAATGTGGCTGACATGGACACTCATATGCTCACAGCGCGCCGCTACCTTCGTCTTTTCAAGTGGATAGATTTCGGCCAACTTACTCTTCAGTCCTGGAAGTCTGAACCCGATCCCTCACGCCGCTTCCTCAAGACCGCGAAAAATGCCCTCCTGGCACTATACTTTTTCATGGAGATGTTTTGCATAGTAAGCTTACTCCTCTACCCATCTCGACCACATCAAAAGAACTGCAAAGCCTGATGGAGCCAAACAGACCAATGCCATGACCATCACCAACTCTCCCTTTATCGCTGCACTACAGCATCACGCGCTCCAGACCTGGTTTTTCGCCATCACTGTCTCGCTGCTCTTGACAATGTACGACATTTTCGATTTCTCCTATTCTTCGCCTGCGAAAACTGCTCTGTACACCGCGCTCATCTGCGATATCTGCGACATTACTATCCCTGGTTCCGCGGTCGGCTGGATTCCCGTGTCTTCTGTGACTGTGGGTGTGGCGTCCAGTATCTCCAGCGTTCTTGTCGGAAGAGACATCTGGGAGAGAGTTCAGAAGGAAGCAAAGCAAAAAGAACAGAGAAAACGGGAAAAGGCGGCTAGGAAGGTCAGATTCGACGCTGGGACAAAGGCCGAAGAGAATAAAAAGGACGCAGTGGATGGAGAGAAGAATAACAATGGTGTAGTGAACGGGAGTGTCAAGGCTTTGGTCAATGTTGTTGGAGATGGAAATGGTGGTGTTAAGAAGAGGGCAAAGAAAGCATAGAAGAGAGTTGACTCTCTATCCATGTTGATTTCTAGAATAGTACCCAAATATCAAAGGAGTTGAAGATCTTCCTCGGGAGTTTTCTGCGTGCGTTTCAGCATTCTTATGCAAGTGGTCGATGATAGTGGTCCGATGCAATACTTTGTCTAACGTAGCAAAAGGAAACACGCGTCGACATCTTGAACCATATCTGGATGGCATGCTTATGCTGATCCAGACAACACCGTTCAGACTTCTGCAATATGGCTTTGGGTCGTTGAGAGGGCAAGTGAGGAACAGACGAAGCGCGAAGAGTTGTTCAGAAGCAGCACTTCCAGATGTGTTGCTAATCCATGACCAACACTTCCTTTCACCAGCTGTTCCAAACATCCTCCTTCCTCGTCGTGATGGCCAACACTTATGGCCAAATGTACTCGACCCCGCGGGAATCTCCTAGGCCGCGCAACGCCCAATCGATCACACTCGCATCGTCGTAAGCATAGATTCAACCCCCTAAGAATAGGAGACTGCTCTGTCGCAAAGTAACATTCGCAATTGTATTCCAAGCCCATTGTTTCAGAAACCCTCCCAGGCTGCAATGAAGCAAGTAACACCCCCCTTGTCTGAGCGTTTCTCTCGGATTCGAGACACTTTGCACGTTGAAAAGCAGTTCCTTACCCCGTACCCTTGCGAACCAAAAAACGGCTGTGTCAAGACCAACAAGGAGGTGACCTATTTTGCAAAACAACAAGAGCGACTCTTGAAACAAGATGAGAAACTTCGATAGACTTGTGCGATTTGGAAGCAGATTGAAATCGATCTTGTGCAAAAGACGGCACAGCCATGTCTCGTTGCAATCACCGTGGCTGCCGCGTTGTTGTAGTGATTAGGCGTGATTGCGAATGTTGGAGAGATATTTCGATACAGGGGAAATGAGACAACCGCTGCGTGGCGATCGCAACGCTGCCAACCTCCAACGACTGGAGAGAAGCTTCAGGGGCAGCGGCTTTCAATACACGGCTACATGATCAAAACAAATGTCGTCACATGTGATTGTCACTTGCAAGGGAAAGGAACGAGTAAGTTGAATATGAGAAAAAATGTCAAATTGGGTTTGTTCAAAGAGGTGATATCCAGAGAAGCGAAACAAAAGGGTGTATATACATGAAGCTCTGTAAGAAGAAGATGGTCGTTTTGATTGTGTTGAGGTTTGGGGTTTTGGATATAGAAATCCAGGTCGTAAATGGTCTTGTCGCTAGTCAACACTTTATGAGAAGGTGGTGCGGACAAAGTTGTTGTTCTGGCCAACGAAGCAGCCACCGCTGGCAGCACCGGCGTACATGCCAGACTGGGCGCCAGGCTGGGAAGAGCAGTTCTCGAGGGTGTAGCCGAACTCGCAAGAGTCGCCAGAGTCGCAGGTGAAGACGCACTGCTCCATGTCGGAGACACACTGGGCGCCCTCGATGGTCATGTTGCGGCCGTTCATGTTGACAAGGCGAGAGACGTCGACGGTCGAGTACTGGCCGTTGTAGGTGAACTCACCCCAAGTGTTGCTGACTTGTCCGTTGACCATCTTGGTGTCCTCGTAGAGAGCGGCCCAGCCGCCAGAGGTGCCAGTGGCAGTGGAAATGTTGACGGAGCTGCCGTTGGTGATTTGGTAGGTGATCAGGGGAGCCTGGACGTTGACCCAGGAGCCGACGGGGCCCCACATGACGAGAACGAGGTCCTCGCCGGACTCGTTGTTGAACTCGGTGACATAGTCGCCGTCGTTACCGATCCAGGATGCGTGGCCGGCAGAGGCAGACTTGGCGTTCTGACCAGTCAGGCAGCCGAGAGTCTGGAGGAGGGAACCGAGAAGACCGCGCTCCTCGACGGCGGGCTTGGGGATGGCGGCAGCACTGCTGAGGGCCAGGTTGGCGAGAAGAACGGTGGGGAGGTTGAAACGCATTTTGATGGTTGATTGATTGATTGATTGATTTGGTGGGTGCAAAAAAGGGTTGTTGTTTGGAAGGTTTATTGTTTGATAGTGGTGTTAAGTGAATGTGTGGCCGCGATGGCGTCGACTGGAATACAACCAAAAGAAGGAAAAAGAGAGTGACTTGATGGAGGGAAGAGAGTGAGGATGGGATGGACTTAACGTTCTTTTATGAATCTGAGCGTCTTCCACACTGTGTATTGATCAGTGTTTAATCAAGCCGTTGCCGCCATGCAGGGCCCATCCATTCGTGGGCCCCCCCTCCCAGTGGACGTAATCAAGCCGTTTCCCATCATTTGGCGCCTCGTCAAAGCGCCAGACTGGAGACAAAGATCCATGCTTTGTTGCCTTTGTTGCCTTTGTGGGAGAGCTGTGCTCTGCATACACTTTGGGACTGCATGGGCCGCGAGCCCCAATTTTCTTCTAGCCTCACCAGCCAATGAGAATTGAGAACAAAGTCCGAATTTTCGTTCAGAACACTTGTTGCTCTGCTGGCGACTGAACTCCAGTCTAGAACCCGCTAATTGCGAGTGAAAGGGGGAAAGCGTCAGCCGTTGCTCTGCCGCGTACACAGCTCGTGGCTTTGGCAGTATTCGGCTAGTTGGACGGGAGTACCTGACGGTATCCAGGTATCTCGATGGTTGTTTTGACTCGCGACGAGGAGACGTCTGAGCGCTTCGAGTTTTGAACATGGTCTATTGTTCCGCGTCACCATCCTTGCCTGCTGCGGCCAGGTCCACCCTTGCCGCTACGTACCCGGGGTGATTGGCCATGGGCAAGTCCCGCAGTTGAGCTGCGCGCGCGGCAAGGCTGCCGCCGTGGACCTGGTGAATCGAAGAGGTATCGGGTCAGGAACTCCGCGCGCCGGCGGCCGTCAACAGACGATTGACATGCACCATGTACAGAGGGCGTCCGAATTTTCAGGTACGGGCGTCGCGGATTTTCAGGAACCAACGATGTCACAGAATACGCTTTTGCTGGTGTCCAGGTACCAAACCTTGTTTTCTCGGCCCTCTGTTGCGCACCCGTCCCATCCACCACACCACTTCTGTGGTCTTCTTCGGTTGTTTCTACGCGCCCTGCATCGGACAATTAACAAGAAAGAAGAGACTGCTGGTGTGTGTGGGCCCTTCTGTCAACAACCAGTGCCGACAGTCTCATTGTCAATCGATCATTGGAGCAGACGCGCGTTGTTGAATTTTGGGCAGATTATGACAGTCGGGTACCTTGTAGATTTTTTGGCGAGGTCAGAAGTTGTGGTGGAACGGAAGCTGCTTGCTGCAAGCCTTGCAAGGTCATGGCCAGCAGATCGACCACCATATGCAAGGTGCAAGCCAGCGCTTACATGCAGTCGCACCTTCCACACGTGGTTACAATGACAGTCGATCAACACATGGAGCGATGGGTGTCGTGTGAGGAATGGATGAGTGGTCAAGTTCAATAGACTGCTATCTTATCGACCTCAATCATCAAATCTACCAGCCTAGTCTCAGAGATCTCAAAGTCTAGCCACGTTGCTAGAAGGATCAATAGAGCGACCGAATAGTCTTTGATGTCTCGGTTGAACAAATGTCTTTTGTGTTCAACGGCGTGACACCAATTCGACTGACAGCGAGCTGCATCTTCAATTGACAACGAGGCTTTTGCAACCCGTGCAACACCCATCGGACCGCGAGTGTTACATGCATACCTTTCCGCTGACATCCTCAACTGCAGCGTTTTGACTTTCGGATACCGACTCGTAGCGAAGCGGCTTTTCTGCAAGGACGGCACACGACGACAGAGAGGATCCTCGATCTATACGCACACCAAGCGAAAAGTACAGCACACGCGACATGGAGCAGCACATCTTCAGCCCTTTGGGGACATGCCGCAGCAGAGCTTGACCTCCATCTTCGAAAACAGTTTCTTCATCAACGCTTTACCGAAAAATGGAGTGGGCACATCCTCCACTTTTCTCCATCGCCGACAAGACTATCCACTGAAAACCCGTTGCATGTACTTTTCGCTCGACTGTCTTCACATGCGATTCTGCCTAGAGCTCGAGTCGTGTCCTCAGGCTGTGTTGCGCAAACGGAGCAAAGACCCATGTGTTTCCACTGTTCCATCGCCATCCCGCAGTTGACCCAACAAGTCGGTACAGCCGACGGGACGGTGAAGGTGCGCGGACAACGTGGTGCGATTTGTTCCTTTGGGACACCAAAAAGCACCATCGACTGGCGGCGGCTTCGTCGTCTTGGTTTCGCCTACCTTCTATTGATCTCTTATCCACTATCTGTCCTATCGATAGATCCAAAGTCTTTCTCTTGGGTAGAGACTTCACGTGCCTGCTGTCCTCTTTGGTAACACTTTGCCTAACTTGTGGTTAAACTAGGGCTTGGCCCCAATTCGTGGCTTCTATCCAACAAACCAAAAAGTGTGAGTAAAGTCTATCTCATATGGCTACCACGATTCGTTCGGGTGGCATCAATCGAGGCTGCAGGGTCAGCTCTTCCCTTCTGTGCGGCTGACGCTCGCGCGTGAACGCAAGCACAAGAAGCCCTGTATTCTACAAGGGTCAAGGATATAGCATGGTTGAGCCATCGGGTAAAACGAACAAGGTGTCAAAGTCGAGAACAGGAGGGTACAAGACAGGCACAAGAATATGCAGCTGAGGGTCTTGCGCACACGGCTGTCCGACGAGGATCCGGCCCGCCGAAAAGCCACCCCAGAAGGCAGCAGAAACACACTTTTCAAAAGTCCGCCAATGGAAACCTTGAAGGGAAGGAAAAAAAGTTCTTGTTCAGCCGCGTGTGGACCGCCGAACCACAAGTCACTCTTTTACACAGCTCGGCTGCTCCTGCAAACCTCAAAAGAACTGCTGACTAGCATTTACATCAACTCACAGCTTGGCCTTGGCAGCTTGGTCGTCCCTGTTCGTCTGCGCCATCTTCAACAACGCGTACAAGGTCTGCAGCCTCGGCATCTCGAAGCCTTTGTCTCTGGCAATGCGAATGGGATTGCCGAGTATGACTTCCAGCTCCATCTTCTTGCCCGCCTCCCAATCAAGCCACATGCTGGGCCTGCTACCCGACGTATTCTTTCTCGTGCTGGCGAGCAGCTTGTCGGCAGACGCGAATTCGGGAGGAAAGTCCTGGCCGATGATCTTTGGCGCGGTGGTCAGGATCTCGAGCATGGTTGCGTGCAGATGGCGGGACAGCTCTGGGTCTTTGGCCATTGCTGCGTTTGTGCTGCCGTTGGACAGCACGCTGGATGGATTCATCGAGGCGTTGATGGCGAGTTTGTGCCAGCGCACGAGTTGGAGTTTTGCGTGTGTGTAGGCTTCTGCATCTTTGACTCCGCCTTGCTGCAGCAGGCGTGCGAACTTGTCGTTTTGCTGTTCGGCGTGGGACGAGGATGACGAGGGATCTGTAAGGTAAGGGCCAATGTTGATGCGAGTCCAGCGGTTGTGCTTGATCTCGCCGTGCTGTTCTTGAGCTGCAGAGACGACCGTGACGGCGCTGAGGATGCAAGCCGAAGGGAAGCGTTTCGCATACGCCTCTTCAACCCCCAAGCCGTTCTGTATCAGCACGACCGCCGTCCCCTCATGCACCAATCCATCCAGCGACTTGGAGTCATCGCTGACATCTGGCAACGCCTTTGTACTGACGACGATATACTCCCACTTGACACCACTCTGCTCAGCCTCTTTCGGGTTGGCAAACACACGCGTAGGCATCCACTTGTAGTCGCCGTATTGCGGCGAGCTCACCGCAAAGCCATTGCTAGAGACGGCCTTGTAGTTTGAGCGACAGACACACGAGACCTTGACGTTTGGCGCCTGGGCGAGTCTGGAGCCGTAGAAAGCTCCCACGGCGCCTGCACCGAAAATGAGCACTTCAATCGGCGAGCTTGACATGTCTGAGGTCTGCTGTGATGTGATCGTGTCTGTTGGTCGACAGCGACCGGCGTGCTCATCGTCATTGGTTTCCCCACGCAAAGGTGGACCTCGGCAGAAGAATTCGAACGCGTCATGAGTTTTCTATCATTTATTCTTTTTCTTTCCACTGACACAGATCTGCCGTCTGATTATCTCGGTTCTGACACTTGATGGCCCATTTTCCACAGCGGATGATCGTTTGAGCTTAAGCGACACCTCTCCTGTCGCCAGGCTGCCTGTTCCACCTGTCGAAAGTTCTTCTTTGTGATGTTCGGCTTGTTCCTGTGACAACTACCCGAGTTGGTTGCGGCTTTTCTGTCCGAAGCACCGCCGATGGGCATGTCATAACTGCAGGATCCATATACAATCCGTTGATGACTGCATCATATGCGCCATCCGTTCACGTTGACGGTTCCATTATCATATGCATCATTCATTCAGCAATAAGATGGCTTAGATAAGTGAACAAGTCGTGGGTGAGTCCGGCCGACAAACGTCCAGCAAGAAGTGCGCGTTATTGAGGAATACTCCACTGAAGCCCATTTCGGGTGCGGCATCACATATGTCTCTGCTTGCATGTTTTGCTGTCTACAGCTACTGTCAAAGCGAGCACTGCTGTATCCCATGCGATACCAATTCATTTATTCTTCCACAAAGTCGGCTTTGCGCTATGACTGGTATTACTTCCCGTCGGTGGGCGCAATCATAGCTTTTATGTGTACTGCATGTTCTCGTGTGGGATTCTTAGCTCTAGATACTCTGTTTTCGAATTCTGTCCGTGACTGCCTCAAAAACTCAGTTTTCTTGTCTCACCATACTGTCTGAACAGTCTTGCTCTAAGAGATTGCTTGTTTTGGTCAATGTCTACATTCTTCTACAAGGTTTGGTGGGAACAGCATGGAAACGAGTATAACTTTAGGAACGGCGGATTCGAAAAGTCGAATTTGATCATTACGCGACAACGACAGACAGCACTTACTTTTACCGCATCGTGAAGCATAGAGAAAGTAACAAGAATGTCTATAGACATTATATAGAATACAAAATATGCCTCGTGGTCGAGCAATGTCGTCGACAACGCGAAAAGGCCTCGTCGACAGTAGCACCCTGATGATCGCTAACACCTTGTTGAGAACGATAGAATGAGGCTTCTGTGCTAAACGATGCACAAAGTTCCGCCCAGAACAATCTCAGATGCACAAAACGTACAAGACAGATAGTTCCAAACATCGATGAGAATCGTTGGCATGCGTCCAAAAAATGTACATTAGAATGTGGTAACGAGTGTATGTCTAACAAAAATCCATATCCAGCCGCAATACTGCGGCGGATGTCCCAAGAATATGTGTGCTTGCAAGCAGCAATTGTGCTGTCTTATCGAACTCCCTAACAAAGTCCCAGGTGTCATGATCATTTCGTAGCCTCAACCCTCAACCCCAACCCAGGATTGTATTTGTATCTCCATGTGCTCTTTCTTTTATCATCGTAGCGCAATGCCAGTGCCGTTCTTGGTCCAACGGTATAGTGCGAGTACGGTGTGTCGTCGGTATTGTGTTTCTTTCTGTGGCACGTAACGGCCTCGTGCTTGTGTGACTGCGGAGCGGAGGATTTGGCGGTAGTTGCGCTGTGGAATCTAATGTTAGTTTCTGGATCAAACAGCAGTAGCAAAAGCTCTCACCTGATACTCTGTGTCCAGAGTTGATACACAAGCCTCGGTTGCTCGAATAATGACCTCGCAGGCATTTATGATCTTCGGATCTGTTTCTGTCTGCAATCGATCTACGATCAAGAGAAGAGGGAGACTGCCTTGCAAGAGTTGGATGCCGAGGAAGTATGGTACGAAGCCGAGATCCGGATCGACGTCCAAGATGTGAGAGACATTATCGGCAGCCGCAATGGCGTTCGCGATGGTGGTGGTGAATGAAGGGGTAGCCATGAAGAGATCTCGGTCGTCAAACAGAGACATGGGATCCCATTTTCCTGCTAGCAAGACTCGCGAGACCTGAATGACGAGATTGGCATATGCAACGACAGTTTTGGTGTGATGGATATCTTGATAGTCAAGTGCTGATGCTTGTTGCTCAAAACGAACCAGACTTTGCGCGTAGTTGTCGAGTTGCAGCAGAACTTGGGATTGCACTCGCTGGCCATCTGTGTAGAGCTTGCCAAGCGTGTGGTGATTCTTCAAATGATTGTAATCGAGTATCGTGCCGACAATTGTCATCAACGGCAGGAACCAGCCGTAGATATTGTGACCAGTGCATTCGAATGAAGGGAATTGTGGGCGTTGTGTGAGCGACGAGAAAGTGCCAGATTGCCACGATGCTTCGTCCAGTGGTAATAGGAGGTCCTCGCACTCGGCATCCAGCAAGGCATTCTGTCGGTTGTAGCAGAGTGCCAGATGCCGGTCCTGAATGTAGAGTAACCACCAAGTTCTCCTCCTCTCCTCCAGCGTCTCCTGGTCCACCTCGGGTTGTGCGGTATCTGCAGCATCCATGTACTGTGCAAGACCATTGTCAAAGTCGAATGAGTTCAGTCCCAGCCAGGGGTCGCTCTCGAATTCGATCATGCTCTGGTTGTTGGCTGTTGGTGAGACGCCTGGAATAGACGAACCGGAGATGGGCTCTTTGTTCAAGCCGAGTTCTCGTGCAAGAGCGAAAGCCGCGTGCCACCATCTCATGCTCATGGCCTTTTCTTCACTGGCGGATGTGATTGCAGCAATGTGGATGTATGTAATAACGTCATCGAGAGTGCCCGAACTCGATTCCTGCAGTTTTCTGGTTGGGCCGTCGGTCAACTCATGAACACAGCCGATATCCGAGTGTACCAAAGGGTGAAGCAGGCGAATTGTGACTAGTCGCAGTTTCCTACAAATGTTGATGCGTTTCGAATGTGACCAGGACAGAGTTTCCGGGCCTCCTGTTTCGGCAGCTGCCCACAGCATACTTGCGAGGAGCGCCGGACTACAACTTCGAGGATTTTCCTTGCTCATGACCGAAGCTTTTCGGAAAACAAAGGCATGTATATGGCGACACACTGGGTGCATGAATGTGTTGAACTGGCTGGTAAAGTACAGTTCGAGCAGACTCGCAGCCTGAGCCTCGGTCAAGATGGAGGCAACATATGGCAGGAGCGGCACCAGGACGGGATACTTGGGATGTCCAGCACCCCCTGAATTTGTCTCGGAAGCGCCGTCCTCAGCACCAAAGACTGGGGCCGACATTGATGCATTGAAAGCAGCAGTGCCCAGATCAATCGAATATCTGCCGTTCCACATGTTTGTATTGCTGTCCAAGGTGACGGTCGATGGGTGGCGTTCTCCCAGGCTCGGGCGATGCATGAATGGTTGCATGCCATGGTCGGTACCAAAGGAGCTATGTCGGGCATACGCCGAGGACTGTTGTGTCGGGTCTGTTATGGCCGAGTTGGAAGTGATGGCCACGGCGGATGAGGCCGGCGGTTGCGTGTGTTGTTGCTGTGGCGGTGGCAGTCGTTGCGCCGGGGCAGGGGCAGGCACGGGGGGTGCGGGCGCGGCTTCCTGCTTGTGTCCGTTCTGTCGCTCCAGCAGGGCCGAACGACTGGGCTTTCCCCGCTTGTAGACTGCTCTCTGGTATTCGCACACGTCGTGTCCTGCACATCTCGAGCATGGCTGCTGTCCATCGCACTTGACGCGACGTTTGTTGCACAAGTCGCAGGCTCGAGTGATGCGCCGCTTCTTGCTCCGCTCGGCCTCGTCGTCCGGTGGGCCCTCGCGCTTGCCGACCCCCGGCGATGTCGAGTCTTCCTCAGGGCTGTGGCTCACGTCGTGCCTGTGTGCTGTCGTGTCGGGCGGCGTTGGCATATTGTAGAGCTCTTCGTGGGTCATCATTTGGTGAGAATTGGGATGGATGAACGCAGCATCAGGAAAAACTATTCGCAATCATCTGTCTCTGTCTCTCTCCCTCCTCCCCCGGCCCCGCCCCGCAATGACCTGGTCTAACTTTCTGGACCGCCTCGAACTCTCCTTGTACACGAGCTGCGGGGCAGAGACAAGCCACATGAGCTGTGCGTCCCTGCATCTGGAGATTGCTACCGAGGTTTCTTGCTCAGATGACCCAGTCCAAACCGACCAGCGAGCAAACATTCGACTGTTGCCTCTGATTCAAGCCGCATGAACATGAACTTGAACTGTTCCATGCCTCTTCTCTTCAACAACCGTCATGTCGGCTGGTGAGAACTGCTCTCGCAAAAAGGCCGAACTGCTCGCTTTTCGGTGCCGACCGTCCACGGGACCGGTCCGTATCTTCTTTGGGCTTCTCGTCTCTCGAGTTTCGACAACCGCTTCATGCTCAAGCCCTAAACACGCCCTAGCTAATTCAATATTCTACTCTCACGTGCAACAGTGACACCTGTTTCCAGTCGACGGCGCATAATATCGTCGACATCGCCGACATGCCACCGACTCCATACAGTACGGAGGCCCCGGAAGTGCCCCGCTTCGCATCCTTCTCCAGTCGCTCGATTGGAGAGAGAAGGTCCTTTTCCTAACCTTGTTATTCCAGCATTTTGAAAGTCACTCCAACAGTATTGCCATGCTTGCTCTCTGTCTGCGACAAGAAAGCTATATAAGGAAGATCTGCAAACATGCCGTTGGAAGGCCCATGGATGCTTCGCTAATCTCTGTTTAACCTTCTCGCAAAATTTCCAGGGACCGCAAACATGGCCCATTAGATCCGTGCCTCGATGCTGGAAATTTATGCAGAGGGGCTTGCAAAGAAACACTCTCTCGGTTCTGCCTGTCCCATGAAATCCGCGGAATCGTATCTCACCGCCTTGTTTCGCCTGTAATCAAAGGCACATGGTCACTCCTCGCTGCTCTGGCGATGTGGCACTTGCACGGTTTCCACCCCCGCTCTCCCCTCTGCCGCTTCGGCTACGCACCCGTTTGTGTTCGCACAAAAGCCAAAAAGCGAACATGTGAAATTGCGAAACCAGCGGTGCAGCCACAAGGGTATTTGTGTTTGTTTCGTTACATTCTACCGTATGCTCGTGCTGCGTGAGTGTTATATTCATTGCTGACGGAGCACCTCCCATCAATCACATCAATTGATCAGGTCTCGTGGTCTAGCGGTATGATACTCGCTTAGGGAGGCGCTTCACAGCACCTTGAAAACTCTAAGCCAATTGCGAGTGGCCCCGGGTTCGATTCCCGGCGAGACCCCATTTCTTTTCCTTTTGCTCTCCAGGGCCCTGATATTGTATCGAGAAGAGTCAAGGAATGGTGGAAAGAGTTGGTTGATGTTTTTTTCTTCGTGGGAGTTGGTGGGAACCTGTGTAAGTTTTGAGCAATTCAAGAATCACGAAGCCAACAGCTCGTTCTTTGATTTTGTTACAAAGAGATTGGAAGGCAGGAGGATGTTCTTGTACAGTGTGTTTGATGTATAGAGTCAAGCTTAATGGAGGAGTTCCTTTCAGGAGATGGTCCTGCCTAAATAATTCTCCGTGTCCGAACGGTGGTAGCTTTGTCTGTAATGAGCTCGGAAGTCTCTTCAATGTCCTCTTCCTTATGTTTTATCCCTTGTGATGATTGACGACTATGTTGCAGGTATGATGGTTCGTTTACACCACAGTGACTCGATAGTGGTCTTTCTCCTATTGTTCTGGGATGACGAACCTTTCCCAGAATCTGTCCATCTGATTTTTCTGTTTGTTCCGTACATTCCTGCATCATTCGCTGAGATTTGTCCGTTGATCCATGCAGTACCATTGTACATGTAGTCCTGAGCAGCAAAATAATCTTGCTCTATACCATGCGTTGGTATGATAGTGACAAAAGTGTATCTGAGATCGAACACAATGCCGATGAACTCCACTCATGATGTGGAGACCGTTGGGAAGAGAAAAGAAGACTCGAGCTTTGCGTAGACTGCCCAGACTGTGTTGGTATCGCAGATTGTGGTTGTATTGTACTCTAGAGGCTATCGAGCGGTTGCAAGAGTTGTAGAAGGATGGAGAGGGCTTGAGATCGATGTACCACAATTGAGAATCAAGGTATGGGGGGTAAATGAAGTTGCTGGGCAGTAGTGTTGGCAATATACGTCAAGGTTGTGACGGTATTCATATCTGTCGGATTGAAGGAGATCAGGGGTATTGATCTTGGGCACGATGGGAAGATGTACGCATACAGGATGTCAGCTAATACTCTGAAATGTGTAGGCTCAGGAATATCGGAAGAGACAATGCGTAGAAGTTGTAAGCAAAGGTAGGAGGAACATGCGATTGATTTCTAACCCATCATGGCGAGATAGTGTCCTAGGCAGCCTGGTGGACAAGGTTGGAAAGCAAGGCAAACTCCTCAGGTGGCACCGAGACGATTGTTTGGTCGAACCCAGTCTTGTTTCCTTGCTATAGAGAACATGCGGGATACGCAAGAATTTTGTGTGGATGCGATGAGCGTTGACATGGAGCATTTGTGGCAATGAGAAGGTCAAATCATCCAGATGGTCGACATGATACCTGACCAGGCAACAAGACCCATAAAGGTCAAGAAGTCCGACTGTAAATCTGTCCGGATGCTCTCTATCGTGTGCGAAAGCCTTGCTAAAGCCTCGAAGATGTACTTCCCTCACAGGCTTGCCCGTCAAGGTCGTCGAGTGAGGGTCAAACAACCACGGAGTCAGAGACGATATCGAGATAGACCACGTCGCAAGCCTCGGATATCACCTTACCGCCCGCTATCTTGGTTACTGCAAAGTCCCCTCAGCTGTCGTGGCTCTGATCAATCATTCAGCTTTACGAGACTGATTAGATTACACGGGCACGACATTGCCGTTTCTGGTCCGTCAACGCGAGCATATCGAATCCACCACCCGAAGCATGTCCGAACTTACGACAGTATGCGAAACGCGCGAAGGGTACCTGTTAGAACGTTCGGATCTTTGCATTGCGACTTGGAAGTATTGCATACTCTTCTCGATACCTGTAGACTCTGAATTGGAGCAAGTGCCTCATACAGGCAACGAAACTATCAACATGCTTGTAGACTTACCTGTGGCACTGAGTTGTAGCTGTGAGCTGTCATTGCAGGCCTCTGTCGCACATTGCCAGCCACCTCGCAGCAACTGAACCAGCAACACAGCCATACACTTCCAGATTCGGTGTTATCGTTCGAATTTGCTGTGCTCAATGTACCTCCGAGTTTGCAGCGAAAGTGATTGTGAATGACCGAACGCCTCAGCTGCGCCTGAGAAGATCACGAATTGTGGCCTGATTGTATCGCAATGAGTGTCACCGCCGTTGCTCGGCAAGCGATGGCAGAACTTGTCGCTTCTCCCCAAGACCAGGAGATCTGGCATTGTCAACCTCTGCATGAGTGCAGAGGATATCCTGAGAGGAAAGTAGAGTATTCCTTCACAAGAAGATGCTGCACGCCTCTCCTGGATATCTCCCATGGAAGGTCCCGTCATATAGCTCTTGAGAAGGTCTCGGTCGAAGCCATCGCAGAAGCAATCATTCCCCAAACGGGTTCATGCTCGCAGGACCTTGATCCTGGCCAATGACTGCATCCCTGACAACCCCGTACTCGTAGTCTGCAGGACTGGCTGCACTCATTCCCAGCCGAGTCACTATCTCGCAGACTCGAGACCATCGCAACCTTCCGCATCCTCCTCCGGCACTGGAGGATGCATCTCTCCTCGTCTAGCTGGATGTGGTATAGAGCGTGGTGTCCTGTGATGCCATGAAGTACGTGTACGTAACGCGACGACTGTGATCCTCTAAGACCCCCGCAAGCAATATTGTTGCGTGTTGGCTTCCTGCGGGTCCTCGGAAAGCCGTGATACGGTCAGTTGATCAGTTCCGTTGTGGAGTCTGGCCGTGATGAGCGCTCTTGGAATGGTCTTTTCAGATAACACTTCGGGTCTGCCTTTATGTACGAAGAGCACCCGAGACCAATGGAGGCTACTCATGCAAGAGTGTTGCTAGAGTGGAGAACGCTATTGCCATGTCATGATGTAAGAAGCCTAGTCATATTCAGGTCATGTCTGACAACCATATTCCAACAGAGTATGAGTCTTTGTGATGTCCATTACTGAAGAGAGGTAGATCTGTATTTGCAGGCGTTCAGAGCTGCTCAATTATACCTTGAGATGTCCTGCCCATTCTTCAATGGATTAGTTGCGAGAGGTGAATATCTTGCGACAGACATTAGAAGTTCAGGCATCCCAGAAGCGGAACGACAAAAGAGGTGGAGTTTTGCGAAAGATGCAAGATCATGTCTTCCAGGACAGAGGACTTGCTATCAAGCGGTCGAGTACGGACGAGTCAGTATGATCAGAGGTACGGATGGATTGCAGTCGGATCGAGATGCATGGGGGAGATATCAACGAGATCCAGCTTTTACCTGTCGCTCGAATGTCTGACACTTATCTTGTTGCTCAACAGTAGTCTCATACTCAAGACGTCGTAAACATGGCAGGGCACACAGGGGTGTTCGGGCTGTGTACTGGGCAGTAAGTTGACCATGACGAAGTGAGTCGACGAATGTCGCTTCGGTGCATCAACAACAATTGATAGCTTGGGCGTGGCTTTGATGGTCTGCCGTTGGTCGCAACACGAGCGTTCCGGCGGTTTCCTTGGTTTCGCAACGACACGGCCATGTTTCGACGTACGAGTTGAGTCGTGTCAAATCGCCAGGCGGCCATATCTGCAGATGTGATTGTGTTGCCATGTTCCAGGGGCGACGGGGGTCAAGCCCGCGGCCGGGGGATTTTCCTTTCATCAAATTTTTCTCTTCCATCTCGACCGCTCCAAATGATTTTGCTCAACGATCTCCAACACCTCCATCTCATCAGATCGGTCATCCAAAACCGCCGGCCAATGAGCGACTACGGAGATGTCCGTGGAGAGTGGTTCACCCGTGTCAACGGGCATCCGCCCAGCCTCTCCCCGGCCAGTTTGACGGCAGCCGCCGACGTCAAACTGTTGAGCCAAGCCGCGCTTCTAACACTTCTGGAGCCCCGCATGTGTTGGCACGTGGAGGTGGAAGGTACAAGACAAGGTGCTCTTTTGGAGGCAGGATCTTGTTGCCTCTTGCAGCTGCAGTTTCAACTGCGCCTTGAGCTGATGAGACTGTGGACACGCGGTGCCTCGTCGTCCAGAGATGTTGTTGATGATGTGTGTGGACGTGACCGTGCGCTACATATTTGCACCGCAATGTCGCACATACTGAAGTAAACGGTACGCCCTTCCGGGCTTAGCGGCCAAGAGCGATTTCAAAGGGCGTGTTGAATCGAAGCAATTTCATTCCCACCACCCGTCTGCGATCCACTCGTGAGCGGCGAATCGACAAATTGTTGGATGCTGTATCTTCAGCATTGCAAAAATGAAAAAAGGTGTCAAAAGGGCTCGAACTGTCTATATGAGGTAAGGGTTTCCTCTGTCTTATCACCGTCCACTGATAACAGCCAATCCCCCGGCGCAGCACACGGAATCCTTCGTGCAAACCGCCCTGAAGTAATTTGGGTTTACCAAGGTTCGGTAAAACATACACAGCGCAGAAAACCTACCGAGCTAGTCGAACCAAGCCGTCCAAAACCAGAACTGGGTATGTGAGTGGGTTCTTTCGCCCCATCAAGTAGCGTTTTTACGAGTTTGAATCCTTGCATCCAAGTGGCCAAGCGCGGCGCCTGGATCAGTAGAGGCCCCGTCAGTGTTTTCCTACCGGCTTGCCTTCTTGCACATATATGTTCGCGTGCCTGCCCCGATTTTTGAGACGCTTGCAAGTCGCAGGGACATTTTGTACACAACGAATTTACTTTCTTCCAGGTTTCCTATTCGTTTGCCCATCATGCCGTTCTGGGACAAGAACGAGAAGACGAGCGATGTCGTATCGCAGGCCCCGTCCGATCCTGTCTACCGCACCGAGTCCCATACCGAGGGTGTCGTCCACAGCAGTACCGATCATCTTCAGCGCCGCCTCGGTAACAGACAAATTCAATTGATCGCCATTGGAGGTTCCATCGGTACAGCTTTGTTCGTATCTATCGGCGGCGGTCTCGAGAGAGGTGGACCCGCATCGCTCTTCCTGGCCTATACCATCTATTCGTGTTTTCTGGGTTTGGTGAACAACTGCATCGCTGAAATGACCATTCTCTACCCAGTAGAGGGTGGTTTCATTCGTCTCGCTGGCAAATTCGTGGATGAGGCCTTTGGTTTTATGGCCGGCTGGAACTTCTTTCTCTATGAGTGAGCCTCCCTATCTGGTGTACAACGATATAGACTAACATATTAAAGGGCCTTGTTAATTCCGTTTGAAATTACTGCCCTGACGACTGTGCTCGGCTTCTGGAGCGATAATATTCCACCTTGGTCAATCCCGCTGATTTGTATCGTGTGTTAATTCAAGTCGTTCTGAAGCTTGGTTGAAAAAATGCTGATCATTTCCAGGTCCTCTACGGGTAAGATTTCCCATGCGACAACCCTCTCCCCTTGCGACTCCTTCCGATTCTTCTTCCCTTGCGACCTTCTTGCCGAGCGCCCTTTTATTTCCTGGAGAATACCCATGCACCTATTTCCTTGCCTTGCACCTCATTTCCTTGCGCCCTAGAAAGACCGGTTTTCTTTACCGCCCTTGCGACTCATATCGTGACCTTTCCTTGTTCCCATTGCGACTTGCGCCAAAAGCAACCTCCAGCGCTTAAGCCTGCCCGGGCTCTCCAAAAGCTTCTAGCTGACATATTCCTCTAGTCTTCTCAACGTCCTTGCAGTGAAAGCATACGGTGAAGCCGAGTTTTGGCTGTCCGGCGGAAAGGTCATCTTGATTTTCTTGCTCTTCTCTTTCACGTTCGTCACCATGGTTGGTGGAAATCCTCACCACGATGCCTATGGGTTCAGGAACTGGAAGCACGGCGAAGCATTCCAAGAGTACAGATCCAAAGGTTCCCTCGGCCAATTCGAAGGATTCCTCGCAGCCCTCTGGTCCGCATCTTTCTGTGTCGTCGGGCCAGAGTATATCTCCATGGTTTCCGCTGAAGCCAAGCGCCCTCGTACCTACATCAAGACCGCATTCAAGACCGTCTACTACCGTTTCGGTATCTTCTTCATTGGTGGTGCTCTTGCCGCTGGTATCGTTGTCGCTTCCAAGGATCCCGAGCTTGTCGCTATTGTCAGCGGAACCAAGTCTGGAGGTGGTACCGCTGCCGCATCGCCTTATGTCATTGCCATGAAGAATATGGGAATTACCGGACTTCCTCACTTCGTCAACGCTCTGCTTGTTACTTCCATCTTCTCCGCTGGTAATACCTACACCTACTGTGCGACTCGCTCTCTCCACGGTATGGCCGTTGAAGGTCGCGCTCCTGGACTCTTCAAAAAGACGACGAAGAACGGTGTGCCGATTTTCTGTTTCGCGTTCGTCATGCTGTTCCCTTGCTTGTCTTTCCTCCAGGTCAGCAGCGGCTCAAACAAGGTTTTGACATGGTTGGTCAATTTGATCACCGCAGGTGGTAAGTCAACTCCCAAGACACGAACACCGTAATCATTGTTGGTTCGATGCCGCGGTGTGGGGGCGTCCGCAATGCTTGGTGTTTTTGCCCCCGAATCCCCACCCGCACCCCCAAATCACCACCACGACCACCAACCAAAATCAACCTTGCTAATTTTGACATGTAGGCATCATCAACTACATTGTGATGACCATCACTTACATCTTCTTCTGGCGTGCAATGAAGGCTCAGGGTGTTGACAGAAAGCTGTTGCCATACTGTGGCTGGTTCCAACCATGGTCCGCTTACATCGGACTTGCCTGGATGATCATGATTGTTACCTGCTACGGATACACCAGCTTCGCACCCTGGTCCGTGGATAACTTTTTCATCTACTATACTATGGGAAGCTTGATCTTGCAGATGGCGTTTAGTTCTGAAGCTAATTGTGGTATAGCTCTTGCTCGCACCCGTCCTGTTCACGTTCTGGAAGGTCCTGAAGAGGACAAAGCTTCAGAAGCCCATGACCACCGACCTTGTCTGGGAGCGCCCTGCCATCGATGCCTACGAGGCCACCTTCCTCGACCCTCCCAACAGCTTCGTAAGTCATAATCATATCCTTCCATGCATATATCCATCTGCCACAACAGCCTTTCTAACACCTCCCAGTGGAACGAAATGCTTGGACCTCTCAGAAGAAACAAGGGCAGCGACCGCCAGTACAGCGACTCTGGCAACCACTCCGGCATGGAGTAAAACTATCAGGCAATGTACCAGACATATATGTATATTATGATCAGAGGAAAGGTAAAAAATGTACATACCTCCACATCGTTATGTTTCCTACTACCACCATGTCTATGGTCGTCGCTGTGTTACAATCATGGCAAGCAAAATCTCGAATGCTAAGCCGAGATCTGTGCTACCAACTTGTCTATTATTAACACAAAGCTTTTGTAACTTTATGCTTTCCAATAATTGCATTTTTATGTTATTTTGGAAGAATCTAATGGTGGGTAAGCTTTACAACAACCTAAATTCACGTATGATATAGATTTGCAAGATTAACCACGGTGGGATATTATCGCTCCAAAAGCCAAGCACAGTTGTCAAGGCAGTAATCCAAAGGGGATTAACATGGCCCTTAAACATGTTAGTCCATATTATTATACACCAAGAAGGCCGGATAAACGGTTGATGCCTTCGACAACCATTAATTATCATTGACTCTCCGCTCTCGAACACGTTTGCCTAACCTCCACATCGGTCTGTCGCCTTCGAATCGACCGCCGCGACTCATTATCTCACGCTGGTGACCGATAATTGCCATTTCTTATTCTTCGTTTTTTCTCATCCTCCCATCTGACTGACGACTCTCACTGGGCTTCCCGAACGCCTGAATCCGACTGTGCATCTCGATAGCTTTACTGTTTGATGTGCGCGGTCTTGAGAGAGCGAAGAGAGCGTTGCAACAAACCTTGTGCTCACAAAGACGGACAAACAACAAAGAGATCGTTTCAGACGAGTCCACTCTCGATGAGTCGGCCCTACAGTATCTTGTAAAAATGCATAATATTATCACAACTTCAGATTGTCACCAGTGAGGGTTGAAGTTTCAAGTCTCTCTTTGGGCCCACCAATGCACAGCTTGCAGCAAGAGCAAAGAAGGAGGCGGCCAAAGAACACAAACACGCCATCAGGGTCAGAAAGGCCGAGAAGCGTGCTAGCGCCCAGAGGTTCAAGCACCACGAGCAGATCGCCGTCCTCTGTGAAGTGACAACCGCAGAGGCAAAGCAAGGACCCAACCTGGAGGTATACATCGCTCAGGACATCACGGGCGCTCACAGATTCAAGGCTCGCGGCACAGACGGCAGAATGCGCTTCGTCGGACACAGAGAGATCCGCTGAGCACACAACTTTGGTTTGCAGAACGCCAAAGAAGCCGCCATGTATCGATACGAGCAGGCACCCGCTCTCGAAGGGCTGGAAGAGCAGGGCTTCCTTTCAAAGGCTGAGGCAGACATGGCCGCCCGTCACGTTGGCGCCTGGGCCGCCGCCGTCAAGCTGGCCAAAGCTAAAGGCCTCTACACTCGTGATGATGTTGTCGTCTTCACTGAGGAGGAGATGCAACAAAACAAGGCCGCCGAGAATCTCTACAAGGAACTCCACGACTTCTACGACTTTGATGCAGGCAGAGAAAGCGTCTGCCACGAAGCCAATTTCTTCATGGCTCATCGCCTGCGCTTTCCACACGATTTTGGCGATGAACACCTGGACTTGTTCATCATCGCCTATGCATCCAACCAGAACGCCGCCGCAATCTGGCAAGAGATGGCTGCATCGAACGCCTGAGGCACAACAACCGCCAACAAATCGACTAGATCGTACAGCCGGCCAGAGAAGTCATGGCATCTTCTGATCAGCACCCGAATCAGGTTATCCGCCTTGACAATGTTGGCGTTCTTCGCCGCCTTAACCCCCTCGCTCACGCCGACGCTCTCCCACCCGCCGTCAAACTTCTAGGTGTTCCAGATCTAGGGGTGATTTGGCCTTCGCGAGGAGGCTTTGGCGGGACGGGGACTCGTGACGGGATTCTGGGCAGTGGTGTTTGAGCTGAGGCTGGCCGGACCTGGCTGGCGGGGGGCAATGGGGCTGCAGTGCCACCGCGGTCTGCGAGCGTCTGAGGTAGTGTGCGTGGATTGGCAGTCGTTGTAGGGAAGTTTGCCGGAGTTGACGGAGTTGGAAGAGCATGAGGTCGGCTCTTTACCGCAGCTTCGTGCGCTTTCGGGAGAGATGGGATACCGATCTTGTCTCCAAATGAACTGGACTGAGCTTGAGTTGCCACGGGCACCTCTGGACTCTCGGGACGGGGAGGTGGTTGGTTAGGCTGGGGTGGTTCTTCGGATTGAGAGGCCATGTTGTTCGTAGGCTCATTTCTCGGCCTAGACGTCTCGATATTGATCAGCCCTTGCATGGTTGCGGCAACATGATCTGCCATTTCTTCATAGAATTGATCTGCCAGCTGGGTCGCAGGCGCGATGCGCCTCAACCGCATGAATTCTCTCATATGCCAGACGGCATTGTGCGCGTCGTCTTCGGGTGCCATCACGCGACGTTGTTTGGTGTGTTGGATGAAAGAAGTCTACGTTGTACGGAGAAGGAAAGTAAACAACAAATGAAATTTTTGAGCGAAAGTTTATGAAAGTGAAAGTGAGAAAGCTGCCACAAAATTATGTTCTCCAAGCACGCGTTCTGCGTTCTGAATCCTCGAGTGACAGGCCACTAAGTTTCCCTCATTACATCTGGAGCCTATAGAGCAAAAGCTCCGGCGTGGAAGGCTTTTTGGTTAGCAAAAGCATGCAAAAACAGCCAAGTCACTCACAGGATTGAAATTCATGACTCTAGTCGGTACCTCATGGTTGTCATATGCCCACCAGTTCTCACCGTGTAGACTCCAGGTCGTATAGTCTTGAGCACCACCAGTCACAACAGACTGCAAGTCATACAAGATCTTGGGGGGCTTTTCTTGGTCGGTATAGGTAATCATACTGCCGACGTCGAGATTTCTGAGTGGGTAGGCGATGTGTGATGAGGGCGTGGGAGAAATGCACTGGATGATCAAGTATTGGGAGCAATGACCAACATGAATGGTATGTGTGACGCAGGGGTGACCGCATGAACAAAGACCACAGTCGATGTCTGGAATGAAGATGGGGAAGTCGCTGACGTCTGAGGCACAAAAACCGCAAACAAAACGACCAGATCGTACAGCTGGCCAAAGAAGTCATGGCATCTGCCGAGCAGCACCCGAATCAGGTCATGACAATGTTGGTGTTCGAGGCATACCTCTCTGGGCTCACTCCGAGTCTGAAAATGATTGTGCGTTTCTACAGCCTGTTGACCACGAGATGGAGGAAGTGAGATCGATGACTTAGGGGCTTATGCAACACTCACACTGCTCTCCTTGGAGACGACGGAGTAAAAGCCAGCCATGAAAATGCACAATCTTGTCCGGAACCGAGCTGATTCCACAGAAGGGTCGTCTTGAAAATTTCCTGGTAGCCACAGCTCTGACATCGAGATATTTGTGAGGAATGTCCGTTTGCTTGACCATAGCATTGGTCAATACATCTGGATAACGAGCATGGTCAATATGGGCGCTACTGCTCCAGATCAGGAGCATCATGGCTGGCCGGGCTTGTTTGTGTCTTGCAAGAATGGAAGAAGAATATTGTGGATGATCGTAGACAGCCTCAGTTAGCTACAAGTCATGGACAAAGGCAGTACACGGTCATGTTTACTACCGGGTGTCTCTTTCTCGAAGAATCGTCTGCAGTAAAAGCCTAAGATATTAAGGAAAATATCCGCTCGACGAACCAAAAGCGTCACTTCTCAGAGTGAAGGCTACCTACGCTATAAACAAACTTGATGGATAAATTTCCAACAACAGCGGCGGTGGCTCAGTGGTT
The DNA here is from genome assembly GCA_023848605.1 of Aureobasidium sp. EXF-10728. Lineage (NCBI taxonomy): Eukaryota > Fungi > Ascomycota > Dothideomycetes > Dothideales > Saccotheciaceae > Aureobasidium > Aureobasidium sp. EXF-10728. The sequence goes on from SWBG01000042.1 coordinate 118,557, forward strand.
AGAGCGCTGCATCAAAGTGTCTTGCAAACACAAGCTCGGATTGCCTTCCCCTCCCCCCTTTTACTGCGGGTAGCGTCAGCACCTGTAGTGGCATGAAGATGCAGAGATCGTGAGTTCGAACCTCACTCGCCGCAGATTTTCTTTTTGCTGTCTTCACTGCAAGCAGTTGTTGCTTGAATGCTTGGAAAATGCTTGAACAGGAGTATATTTCACTCCAGATAGGATGTGTGACAAAGCTGTCGGTAAGAAGGGTAAAAACGCTCAAGCAGAGTACGATCAGACCAAAAGTTCTGCGCATAGTGAAGCAAAAAGCTTTGAACTAGACCTCGAATCTGGTCAGGATGTCTCTCAACCTAGGATCCTGATGGAATCGTTCTAGACATTCTTGTTTCCATTCGTCCCAGCTGTGTCGGTGATTATCCGTCAACCTATTCCGCAACCCTCCAAGCAAGCCTTGCAAGTCCTGGAAGCTCAGACCGAGATCAAAAGTGCAGAGAAAGGCGAACTGATGGTGCTGTCTACCATTCCGTACAAGACCCGCCAGATCACTGCCTCCCCTTTCTTCCAGGCACTTGGCAAACAGCTCTTCTTCCTCACCAATCTCATTATGGCCCTCAAAAAAGTCCGAGACCGGGAGCAGTAGCATTGGAGAGTTGAATGCCACACGCTTTTCCATTGTGAAAGCCCATTCCCAGTCGATGATTCCAGTGATGTTCGCCTCTTCATCGACGAGTATATGCCACCCCTTGTCATCAGCATGTTTGAGATATGTCTCCATATCACCTTCTGCCTCATCTGGGTATAGCTCTGGCACAATCTCGTACAGGTATCTGTAGAGCAAATATGCGTCGACCGGCCTGTCTGCATATATCTCACTACGGTGAATAAGATCCAGCAGTAGCTGGATTGAGGCTCTGTAATAGCTCTGCAGATTTGAAAACGGGCCAAGGGGTCGCATCCCGGAGCTGGTGAAATCGGTAAGGCACTCTCTAGCAAGAGGTCCCACGCGTCTCTCGTCGGCCTGTTCTATAGACCCAATTTGTCGGAATGGAAATTTACGCAGCTGCATGTAGATATCCGCAAGCTGTGTAATGATTTTTCTTCTCCCATCCTCGGGGATCAAGGACCACTCAAGGGCTTTTCCTGGCATGCAGTCCATGAGGATATAACCGACTTGAACAGGATTTTCTGGTCCTTCCAGAGCATAGTCCCATACTTTGGGGGTAGGTATGCTGGTCTTTTCGAGGAATAGTAGCGTTTGAACCTCGATCTCGAAGATGCGATCTCGTAGGTCTGGTGATGGCGAAGTTGCGTTGGAGCGACGGATACGGGCTAACCAGCAGATTCCATCTTCGAAGACGATCTTTAAGTGAAGATTCATCCCAACCATCATAGAGCACGTTGTGTCTTTTCCAATGTCAGGCATTTCGACTTGACAAGAGATGTTGTTTCGTAGAGAAGTTGCCCTGAGTCTGAGCTGGTCGAAATTAACTCGATGCAGTAATTGTGCAAGCTCTTTCTCTTCTGCTTCATGAACTTGTTGATGGTAGAGATCATCATCCTGAGCTAGAAGTGAGTGAACATTCAAAGGAACTCTGCATACGTGATCTCACCTTGGGAGTTGGACAAAGATGAGAAGGCCTCTGGAGATGTTCGATACAAAGATGACTCCCGCATATCACACAGTCACCAAGGACGCGCACAGCGGGTTTACTGCATTGGACGAAATCGCAAGGCCACATGCATTGGTTCATTGTAAGTGACTTTGGCAATATGTGGATCCGCATTGGCGCAAGAAGGTAGGAAACTCGTGAGGACCCGAGTGAGCTTTTATCTCTCATCATCAGTGATATTTACCATGCACGGTCTCACAACAATGAAGCCAATCATGCTGCAGCATGTGGAGCGGCGCCTATGAGATTATCATCCGCTGCAGCTAGACCCCGGGATTCTCATTCCCACCAATGACTTCAGGCCTGCATGCCTGAGCATGGAACATCGTTCTGTATCGCACACAGACATGAGAGGAGGTATCATACCAAAGGGCGCTAGAGTTTCCATACTCGGATCGTGAGTTTGAACCTCTCTTTTTGCTGTCTTGACTGCAAGGCATGGTTGCTTGGATGTCTTGGAAAATGCATGGATAGGGGCATATTTCACTTCACATACGAGTTTGGTGAGATAATTAGATCGAGAATTGACGTGTGTGTATGATGGACTGCTGAAACGTTCTTCGGCCATCTATCGAGGTGCGTTGATGGTTCAGTACCTTTCAACCTTTTTCTTTGTCCGGAGTGGTTTGTTTTTCTTGAAGATTACAGTTTGCGTTGAGTGAAAAAGTTGATCAAGAAAAGACACAAACTTTGCAAGAGCAAACCAAGGTATCGTCGTAGTTGCCAGCAATCATACTTGCTCGAATTCATTGTCTGGAATGTCTTTTGTGTACGTTTCTATCAACAAAGGGCTACAAGTACGTGGAACAAAAAAAAAAGAAACGTGTCGCATGAGCCAGTCGACGGGGGCAAGACAAAGGAAAGTTGCGGGAATCAATTGAAAGGAACAGACAGTGGACTGGAACAAAGGAGAACTGCGGAAGTTGATTGACAGCAATTTGGAAAGAACTCGGGCGCTGATGTACAGTAGCCTGAACAGGGACCACGGATGCCGATGAACTGACGGCGAGCGCAAACAGAGCAAGCGCGCACAGCTCTTTAACGACCCAGTCTGGAACTCGGCTTCTTTGCATCAATTATTCCAATCCGCGGAAATGTCAATGGGTAGTGCTCGCTGGGTCGCTCGTATCTTGAAGAACCTTCATCAAACCTTCTTGCAAGAGCGTTCAACAGATCCCAGTGCTTGATGTCTCCAACCATGGCAGAGCGACGAGCTTGTGCTCTGTCCCAGGCAGGGAGTGTTTCCTCGAGGAACTTGTCATCTGCTTGCATGCATGCCACAATCCATCTTGTCAGTCCACTCCAGGTGAGACCCTGAACTTCCGGCCATTCTCCAGTGTTTGGATGTTCCTCGTCAGACAGGTATTGATCGTTGTTTGCCTTGTCTTTTACGAGTTTGACATACTGGGCGACAAGTTTTTCTGTGTGATTGAGAAAGGTCTCGTCTCTAAACAGAGCCCATGCCAGTATAGGAAGGGGTGGCTGGGTAAGTGCGTCCTGTTTGCGACCTTCGCGAGCCATCTCGAGACGGGGAATTTCTGAGTCCATCTGATTCTCTGACGGCCAGTCCTTGCCAGGCGACTCGGGCTCGCCGAACATGACAACGGCACGGCCATAACTCATCATGGCAGGTCCGGGAGTCGAACCAATTGCTGACATGGGGTGTGGTGGCTTTCTGTGCTTGGTTGATCTCAAGAAAATCTCCAGACCAAGAGGGTTGTCGAGGAAATGGTCGGGATGAGCTGGAATCTTGGTCCGGTCCAGGCCCTTGAAAGATGACTCGCGACTGGCATCTGCTTTCTTGAACTTGGGATACTCTTCTTTTACGTTCTTTTGCCAGAGTGCCTGACATCTCAGCTCTTCTTGGGCGGCGTCTTCTTCGAATGCTGCTGCAAGCATGTAGGGTGGGTGTTCTAGAGTCGTGTCAGTATGGTATGTATACATGCACCATAAAACTTGACTCACCACGGCAGATGTCACACACCCGACGTGCTTCTAATGCGAACACTTCTCCCAACATATCAAAGTGACGCAGTAGAGCACGTTGACGTGCCAAGGGCTCTCGTTGCTCCCTTCTCAGGGGTCGGCGCACTTCCTCATGATCTGCTTGCGAGACGCGAGACTCGAAGGCGTCTACAAGCTCGGTGACTTTGATGAGCCGTGACTCGGTCTGTAGATGGTCAGTCTGGTCCCTGTGCCCATGATTACCAACCTACCTCAGCACAAAGGCGCATGGTCTCGTGTTGTTTGCAAGCTACGCAGCCGACTCGCCACGAGTCATGCCCGCAAAGCTCCTTTCGATCGGTAGAGTAGCGACCGGACATGTTGTTGTTGTGATCGAAAAGACGAGGCATGATTGCGTGATGATGGAGGCTGAAAAAGTTGTGCAGACAAGAAAGAGGAGCGGTGTTGTAGCGTCGAAAAGTTTGATGCGCTGAAAGTGTTGGAATTCAGGAGGTCGAGATGCGACTTTCACTTGCGACTTCGATTGTTTGCTCCATCTTGCGGCCGGCATCTTCGACTTCTTCAACCTCGCCGGAGTAAACTGGCAAACACAAACACAATCGAATTCTTTTCACCCGCCGTCACTTTTGGCCAAACACGCAAGCGATCAACACAAACATATACTCACATCTTGGCTCACGCTTTCTGATACTGATTCCTGGGCGCTCTCGAGCTCATCGTCGTCATGGCCACGCTCAATCCTCACACTAGTCAGCCCTTCAGCACCGCCTACCATGTTATGCGCATGCAAGCTCGAGCCCTACCTGTCTCTCAGCATATGCCTCAGTTGTTGGAGGCCATTCGTAACAATCAGGTCACTGTCATTATCGGCGAGACAGGCTCAGGCAAGTCGACCCAAGTACCTAAGCACATCCTGGAATCGCTCTTCGACATGTTCAAAGGAAAGGTCTGCCTTACCCAACCACGCAGACTCGCAGCCCAGTCGGTACGTGACTTACATTTGACACAAGGGTTTCAGTTGCTGATAAGAGAAGGTCGCTAGACGCATCGCAGAGGAGATGGATGTACAACTGGGTACTTTCGTCGGCCTGAGACATCGGGACCACGACTCAACGTCGAACATCACCCATCTAGAGGTCAACACAGACGGTACGACTGTGGCAATGGCTAAAGCTGACCCTGATATGAGCGACTTCGGCTTTGTTATCATTGATGAAGCACACGAACACTCCCTTTCTGCCGACATACTCCTTGGACACCTCAAACAACTGTTGAACACAAGAGTCGACCTGAGACTCATTGTCATGTCCGCCACCATCGATCCTACCCTTTTCACCAACTTCTTTCCCCAATGTGTGGTTGAGAAAGTCAGCGGACGACAGCACAAGGTCACTGTCAACTATCTGGAACAACCTCCATCAGATCTGATCGATGAAATCATTGACACGATTCTTTTCGTGCACAACACCCAAGTTCCTGGGGACATTCTTGTCTTCTGTTCTGGCAAAGGTGAAATCTCCAAGGTCATCGCAGGCGTTAAGAAGGCGGAAAAACGTTTTGCCCGGAAAGACATGGGTCCACTTACTTGCTATCCTCTCCACAGCAGTCTGTCTGCCTCTGATCAGAACATTGCTATTAATGCTCTTCCACCTTCATCCCTCAATGGCAAGCATGGACGCAAGGTCATTGTCGCGACCAACAGTGCCGAAACATCCCTCACTATCGACGGAATCGTCCATATCATCGACAGCTGCAAGTCGAAGCTCGAGATATGGAATCCGTCGACCGAATCTTGGAAGTTGATTGAGCAGCCCGTCAGCAAAGCCAGCGTTCTACATCGCATAGGACGTGCCGGCAGAACTTGTAAAGGCATGGCATGGCTTATGTGTACCGAGAGAGGCTACCACGAGGGTCTTGTTGAACACTCTGTACCGCAAGTCATGCAAGGCGACCTACTGAGCGAGTGTCTTACCATCTTGAAGCTGGGTCACGATCCACTGACGTTCGACTACATCGTGCCTCCAGTCCCTGAGACCATGCAAAAGGCAATGGAGCTTCTCCACTTGCTGCGTGCCACAGATTGCAGCAACAGAATTCTAGAGCGCGGCAAGAATCTTGCAGCGATCCCCACGAACGTCTATGCTGCCTTGACAATGTTGCAAAGCCCGGAGTATGGTTGTTCGGACGAGATTATCACCATAATGGCCATGATCGAAGCTACTGATGGAGGTAGCGGCTTATACCTTCACGCTCGCGAGAGAGATGAGCGTGCAAACCTCAACAGAATCAAGAGAAGTTTTCAGCACGCTTCCGGTGACCATGTCACTCTACTCAACATTTACATGGAATGGAGAGCAGCCTGCCACAAGAAAGAGGAGCGCGAATTCTTGGAGAGAAACATGCTTCAGGGTAGCGCTTTGAGGAGTGCAGATCAGACACGCCTGCACTACCTTGCTGCTTTGAAAAAGATCGCTGGGTGGAAGCACTGCTGGGTGCCACGCGACGAACCATCCAACTACAGTTACATACTGCAAGCTTTGGCCGCTGGATACTACTTGCAAGTCGCCAAGCGTGATCCTCGTTGGCCTTATGGGTATCAACTCGTTCGTAGCGGCATGAACGTTTCCCTGCCGAAGGATACGGGCTTGGACCGGCTGGACGACCACACTGAATGGGTCATCTACAACCAATGCTTCAACGATCCCAGCCAAGGCATGATTCTCAAGGTCGTTTCCGGTATCACACCAGAGGTCATGGTCGCAGCTGAGCCGGACTACTGGTGGCATGTGGAGTTTCTTCCCGAAGGTCATATCAAGGAAGGTCTGGCGCAGGTTCTTTCTAACATGAAAGGCTCATCTGAGGACGTCAGAACTGTGGAAATGCCAGCACCCGGAAGCTCGGTCAGAGCATGAGTGGTCGTGGTATCATGTTCATCCAGGTGTGGGGTTTCTTTTGTTTCTTTCAAGCGCTGTCGATCAAGTTCCTCTCTTTTCTGTTTTTCTCTACCATCGCCGATTGACTTTCACGGTAATTTTTGTTTCGTATCACCAGCGATCGACTTCCGCGCATTTGAAAGTCATAGATAGTAATGAACCAGCTTTCCCTTGTTACATATCGATCTGTATCTGACCCTCCCATTGACTGTAAATGGGTTAAAGATGGATCTATCTAGACCAAAAGTTTCTCCTCAAAGAACAAAAAACGAAAAAGTGATACATCAAGTATCGAGACGCCTCCCATCTTGACAAAATAAACAGCCTTCACCCAACATCCCGCATCAGACCCTCATATCACATATATACTGGCTCAGTTGACCAGTTTACAACAAAAAGCGGCGGTGGCTCAGTGGTTAGAGCGCTGCGTCAATATGTTGCCGGGTAACCACTGTCGACGTAGTTCTTCAGTTCAAACCACTGTCGACATAGTTCTTCAGTTCCCCCGGTAACATTGACTTTGCAGAGATCGTGAGTTCGAACCTCACTCGCCGCAATTCTCTTTTTGCTTGAGAGGTAGGTCACCGTTACGCGATGGTGTCGAGGTTAGAAAGTCGGGATTCCACTTGTCGCTGATACCTTTTTGCTTTTGCTAAAGGAGTTGCTAACCAGCAACCATATCTATCCTTGATAGTTCATGCCGCACATAGCTATTAAATTCAATCGCTGTGTCATCAAAGTAGCTACGGTCAGTGAGGGAAGGTATAGGGTTTCAATGTGGTTGTAGGGATGCGTGGTCCTTTTCCATTTGAGAGTCATTACCAGCGAGAGTGTCGTTCTCAAGTCACTCACATGTACAGTGTACTAACTAATTTTGGGCATTGAAACAACTGTGTGTCTCTATGACTCGACTACCTTTGTGACTTGGCAAGAAAATGGAGATGCCATACGCCTTCAATGCTCATCATGGACAAGCTCTCTATGATAACTAGCTGTGAGGATACTGGACGTCTTTCAAGCCTAGAATAACACCTCTACAAGACAAGCGGCTTAATACCATGGTAGCGAGTAGCCAATATCGGCGTCAAATTACCTGATATTAAGCAGGGAATTCCTAGCCGTACATGACTCGCGGGAAGATCCTGTTCCCCTTCTTACCTCCAGAATTAGTTCTACCTTCTCACCATCCGAGTCGTTCTTCCTGTTTTTAAGATTCTTCCTCTCAAAAATGTTGAATCTGCCCGTAGAGACTTTACGGCTTATCGGCGACTGTCTGGATCACTCCAGCTTGATCAACCTTTCAAGCATAAATCGGCAATGTCGACTGGCTTTGTCAGCGCTCGTTTTCCAGGATGTGTGCATCAAATTCTCTTCGCCAGCGACCTTGGGTCATAGCGTCAAACGCTGTAGAGAGATCCTAGCATCTGCAAGAAGTTTTCAACATGTCCAGCACCTGCGTGTTGTAGCTGCAAAATTGTTTTCCCTTTTTGGTTGCCCCAATTACTTCATCGAAGATGCTGGAGACCGGCCGCTTGACACCTGGAGGTACTGCGCTATATCTGGCTCCGAAACGAGACTGGTAACCCGGGACGACGAGTGGCAATCTTTGACTCACCTGGTACAGAATCTTCCTGCTCTCCGGAGTTTCACTTGGGGGTGCCTTGAGCAGATCCCTCCTTGCATCTTGGACATTATCGATAAAAAAAGGCCTACGTGTTGGCTTGATATGGTCAACTTTCGACTTGATAGTCTTATTCAGCTGTGGAACGCTCCGCACACCATCGACGACAGGGATCTCAAAGTGGCAACTGCCCGATGTCTGCGGAGCCTTTCCATGAGATGCGATATCCCGGAGCCATTAGAATACACAGACTATAGTCCGCAAGCTGTTATGGAGATGGTCTCCGGAGCAGCGCCAAACCTGCGAACAGTTCGTCTGCTCTGGCCCATAAATGCTAGCACGCGGGCCTCCAACAGACCTACGATATTGCTGGGAAGGAACCAAGAACCGAACTTATCATCCTTTGGACATCAAACAATGGGCCATCTGGACAACCTAGAAATTGTTCAATATGGCTCGGGACGTGCGCTCAGATCTTGGAATACCAGGACGGACTTCGGGCTGTTGCAGAGCTTGAAAGTACATTGCCCTCTTTCTACGTCTGACTTTAGATGGCTCAAAGATTCCTGTCAGTTCAGATCTTTGCATACGCTAGCCATCAACCTTGGCGTCAAATATGGAGAAAACAATCCTGAAAGCGATCTAGCAGACGCTGTGGATGATTTCTTGTTGTCTATCCCTCCACTCCGAAGTGTAAAGTTAACTGGACGTTACAGTCGACGCATCGTAGAGTCTGTGCTAGATCGCTGCAGTCTTACTCTGCGACATCTTCTTCTGGGACCGCTACGTAAACTCGGCACAGGTGTCCTTGCCGATATCCCCTTCATTCAGACCATCCAAACCAGATGTCCAAACCTGGAGGAGCTTGCGATACCGCTGATGCGGTGTCAAGGGAACGCCAGTGAGGTTGCAGTGTATCGAAGTCTGGCACAAATCCCTGCCATTCGTAAACTACATCTTTCCATGTATTCAAAGGAGCCTTTTCTTTGGGACCAGGACTGGCAAGCCCGAAAGACCCTCGAGTCTCAGATAATCAGTCGTGAGCAGGGCATAGAAGATCAGTTTCGTCGTGCGGTAACCGACTTGGCAGTGGATCAAGCGCTTGCGGGAACCATTTTCCAAATCATCGCGTCTGCAAAGGACCCAAGATCACCGGCACTGGAGTGTCTAGAAGTACACGTGAGAGCTCTCCAGGTCCTTAAAGGATTTGACTCAGATTCCAAAATGACTCAATGGCTGCAATATATTGGTCGTTCCTGGACTTGCACCCTGAAGACTCGAGACGGAATGCGCGATTCATGCCGCATTGATGAGTACGATGATGAAGATAGGCTCTGCAGACAGGATATAGACGAGCTTGGGGAAGTAGACGAGGAAATCAGAACTCATTTTGGTAGCCTACTTGTGGAAATTTGGCCCGGGATGGACAGTGAAAATTGGAGAACGCAATGGCATAGCTTTCCACTTAGTGTCTAATTACCCCAGATGATAGGCTTTTTCAGTATATCATTCAGTAGACTTATAGAATCTGTACAGGTTGACACGTGTCTTGATAAGTCATTTGATGTCTATCAACATCACCAGGGTTGGTAACGTGCTTTTACATCGTGTGCGCAATTTCCTCCTGTCGTGCGTCCATCATCTTCGCTGTTATTAAGTTTCTCGTTGGGCTATCGGTCTGACTTTCGAGGAGGCTTAGAGGTCTTATCTGCAGACCTATCTCTATGCTGGCCATTCTATCTACATGTAAATGTCGCATTTCATGATTGTGTTTGTGAAACAGCTATGGTCAGTGAGACTCGTGATAAGGACAGCTCTCTGTGGAGGACGTGCTGCTCGAGAGTTGACTTCGAGTTCCGTGTTCGGAATCAGCGCTTTCACTGACGACGGAATGTTCTGGTCGCACTTTCCACTGATTCTATGTTTGCGGTGCGCTTTCGTGTTTGGCGTTTTGGCTTTGTTTGTTTCACCTTGCACCGAATCACAAACCTGCGACCACACTCCATCACAAAGACAGACGCACACAGCAAAAAGATGACTCCCCAAACCATCAACAACGAAACGCGACACAAAAAGAAACCTTGCAAGCGCTTTGCAGCAGACAATAGCTGTCGCAAGCAGGACTGCGAGTTCGCTCATCATGAGAATCTCAACCCGGCGCTGGTTGGCACCAGAGCTCCCAAAGGCTACATGGTACCCAATGACCCTAGCGTAGCCTGTCAGAACTGCCTAGACAATCTCAGAGAGGTAAATAACACCAAATCAATGTTGAATGAGATCTGACGCGGCATAGTGTGACAAGTTGGAGCGCGATGTCACCGATGAGCGCGACCCCTGCTCAGAGTGCCGACACTTTTCAGGCGAGAAGGGTCCCTGCAAGATTGCGAACGCCAGCTACAACGACGTTGTCTATCAGATGACACTGGCTAGAAATGATAACGATTACACTCTTCCCCCGTTCAAGACTCCAGAGGTGGGCAAAGAAGGGCCCAAACCACCAATTCCTGCTCATCACATCAAAAGCAATTGGAAAGGTCGAAGCAGGGAGGAACTCATCGAAGAAGCCGACTTCCTACCCCTCGGCGTACGCGACTATCCAAGAGCCTTTGTTGTCCCTGCTGCCGAGACTCGCAAGCAAGCAAAGGCTCGCCAGTGGGTGATAGACCACCCTAAGCCATCGCTCCCTGGTTCATCGCAGATGTCTGCACAGCCCTGGCTTCTGCCTCAACAGTTTCCCTATCCAATGCAGTACCAGACGTCCGTACAGTCTTCCTTTGTGCCGCAAGTCATGCCACCACCTCCCTTCTCAAGACCTCTCCCTGATCCGAGACACGGCAGAGTCTTGCAAACAAACTTTTTCTGGGAGACTGGCCAGTATCAGCACGTTTACGAGGACGGAACTCCATCACAGCCGTCCGCATCTCCGCCACAGTATTCGCGCCCTGCCTTCGCCTACACAGCTCCTACAATCTCGGCACCCGCCATACAACAGTCGTATCCTACGGTAGGTCATGAATATCCATGGACCAATACTGTTTTACTGATTCATGGAGTAGACTGCGAGTCACCCATTCGCGTCCCCCCATGCTTACAGCCCACCACATGGACTACCCTCCGCCTCTTTGGGTGAGCAGCAGTCGCGCAAGAGATCATGCCCTGACGATGCTTGAAGCTGTTCCATCTATCAGTGCATGCGGTGGCTGTCACTGGTGATCGCGTTCTGCTCTGCAGTCTCGCACATTTCCCTTTGTCTGCGATCTTGCCATTGCTGTTCTGTTGCTTCAGTTCTGTTCCCGTACCCCTGCGAAGTAATCTCTCGCGTGTTGTGTAGTTGCAGTATAGATATTTCAACGTCCAGCCTTGTACACCTTTGCTCACTGATATCAGGTAACGTCACCACTGGAGGGAGAAGGGAACATTGTGGTGACAGCCGAGAGTTGTGTTTTTTATCATTCCAATGCTTGAAGCTTGGCCACCCAAGAAACTCTGTCAACTCATGATGTCTTGAGGCCAGTTTTGTTACCATTGAGAGCCTAAGTGACGACTGTTGCAAGTGAAAGTGAAAGCCAACTACAGTCAACCGTCCAGCGCCCGCTAAGCTCCGACACTTGCTCCTGAGACACAAACACCTTTGAAACACTTACGACAAGATCACTACCATTGAAAGAAGAGACAACCTTTCACCAAAAGCATAAGATGGTACACAGGAAGAAACACCCTGAGCGCTTCGCGGCTAACCATGTTTGCTAGGCCGACAACCGGGAACCGCAAGACCAGCCCTCGACATCGCTTTCGACGCCATCGCAGGAGACAGCGACTCCTTGGACTTCACTACCAATTGCAAGACCCCCTCCCCATACACAAGCAGGCAAAGTCATGCGCACGATCTATGACTGGAACACCCGCGACTGGGAACATGAGTACGAGAAACCGATCTTCGACTGGGAGTTGCGCGACTGGCGTCTACTGCGCGTGTCCTGCTCTCTGCCGCCACCACCACTCTCCAGGCCTTTCACACATCAAATCGCAGGCAGAGCCGTATATTTGAGCTTCAATTGGGAGATCAGTCGCTGGGGCTACGAGTGGGAGAATGGAGCTATTATATTCTCTCCCTCCGCCACGCTGGAGACCGCTGATGGCTGGCAAGGCCTTCTGATGGCACCACAGCCGCCTCCGACCTCACAGCCTCCCCCACATCCGGTTCATGACAAAGTCGTATACACGAGGATTTACCCTAAGACGGGTCGATTGATAAATGAATTCGAGGATGGCTCTCGTGAGACTTTTGTAACCACGCAGAACCTCGCTCCTGGATCCTCGCAAGCTACTCCGGAACCAGAATCGACCCCTGAGGTGAGTTCAACTATCGTGCATCAACGATGACATTGCTGATGAGAGTAAACACAGATGATCGAACACGAATCGCCTGTACCATAGGCTTTGATCCGCCATCAAGAAGACCTGCCAGATCGTTGACTCAAATGCGATGAGCTGCAATAGCACAACATGGTCTGATATGAACCTGGTGCAAGATGAAGCTCTCACCTCCAACAGCACGCATGATTGGCTTTTCCCAGTTGCTCATTTTTCCCTTCCTGTTTTCTTTTGCTTTTCATTTTCTCTTCTCTTGTTATTTCAAGACCAAAAGCCGCATCAGCCGTTCAGTTTGGTGCAAATCACCAAGAGCAAAGTCGGTAACTCAACCTGATAGATGTTGGATGTACATAGCTGTTACAAAACTCAGTTCCCCACTCTGTCACCAGTCCTTGTTCGTACCATTTTCAAGTCTTTACACGTCTCCCTTCATGTTCTGCATTCCTTCCTTGGGAAGCATCCTAATCTGACGCAAGATTATGGAACAATCTGATGATACCCATCGCACAGCCCGCAGCAACACCACCCACAAACATCATCTGAACACCGCCTATCACACCCTGCCAAACCTTTCCCCTCCACCCATTGACAAAACAAGTCTTGCAATACCCGAAAACAAACAAACAGCTCAGCATGACGCCAAAGGACCAGTACAAAGCCAATATCACCTCCTCTCTCGGGACAAAGAAATACGGGATCAAAGGAACAAGCCCACCAATCAGGTATCCAAGAGCAATGGTAATGGCACAAGTGATAGCTCGCGAGCTGGCTGGCTCTGGTTGCATGTGTTCGAACCGCATGAGAAAGTCAAGCAAATGCGGTGATTTGGTGAGATGAGAACTGAGTTCGTTGACGAGAGTCTCTGGCAAGTCGAAAGATTCGAGAATGGTGGAGACGGAGCATGCAGCGGCGGAGGGTGTGTGTTCGACTTGTGTGCGGGTGGCAGATAGTGTAGCTCGATAGGATTCTCTAGATTGGAGGTCAGCATGAGTGGCAGGACTGGGTAGTGGTGAATGCACTCTTCGCTTTTGGCACCTAGATATCCTCCGAGACCCATTGAAATGGCGCCAGCAATTAGTTCGGCGACACCACCGAGAATCACTACTCGTGAGTCACCTAGAGCGGACAATCCTCTACGCAGAGTCAGTCTCCTAAGTCGTTCACGTTTAGATAGAAGTATTCGTACGCTGTCAAGGCAAAAGGCACAGTCATGCCGTCAGAGAGACCAATGATGGCATCCGAGACGACTCGAGCGTCAATCATGGTCTTGCGCTTTGGTAGTTCTGCGTCGAGAAGACTGTTGACTTGAGTCGAGGCAAGAGACTCGACATCAGAAGAGGTTCTCAATTGTGCATATGGCTTTTCGGAAAGGCTCGCTGATGATCCCCAGAGGTTCTTGACCCACGTCAAAGACATTGTTGAGGGAGGTAAAGGAAAAACGAGTTCTGGAAATGTTGCTTGGAAGAAAGCTTGCGATATCTCTGTCTGGTTTTGTTCGTATGTGGGAATTGGCATCCGTTGTTGTAGGCTTAGTGTTCTGTTCTTGATTGTTCATGTGGACAAGCATCTTTTTTAATATCTTTGTGCTTGTGTGGAAGCATATTGATCAGCATGGTTTGCTTGTCCACGGGCATCCCGTTTGTTGAGAGTCGCGCAGCTTGCTCAAAACAGTCGCTAACCTATCAGTCAATCAACGTGCCAATACGCTCTGGTCTGCCTCTTGACAAGCATGCGGCGTGTACAAGAACTTTTTGATGATCATCAGGTAGGCACATGCAGGGTCTGAGCTTGTTCGAATGCTTGCCGAGCTTGCCGTTCAGGCACGGGTCTCGGCACATGCGGCGTTCGGGGGACTGACCTATGGTTCGCGACTCTATTATTCCACCTTCCGCAAGAGTGGTATCGCCGCTGACGATCCTGCCCCACCTGTTTAGACTGTCCACGTGGGGTGGTGGTATACAGAAACTTTTGTCAACACGTTCGTGCTGCTCTTACGCTCAATTACTGGTCCAAGAATTTTTACTCTGCGCATGCTTCCGTGTTCACCGCTACCTTTCGTGTCGGGACAGTGTTTGCTCGTGTGGACCAGTATGCTCAACAATCTGCAACTCCACTTGAGACGGCAGACAGGGCTCATGTCCACGAGCTTCAGACCGTGTTGGCGACCAAAGCGATACACGTGGAAAACTTCTGGATGCCATTGAAGGCAGTGTTGCTGAGCCAGCCCTCGAGCTGGAGGTATAAGATGAACGACAATGCTTTTGACATTCAAGTCACTCAAGTCTTCCAAACATACAGCAATGAAGCCAACTACAGCATTGGCTGTCGCTTCTTCTCTCTCAGGCCTTGCGTCTGCGTTGCCCTACATGGGCCCTGGTCCTTTGAAGATGAGACAGCAGATGACTCCTGCCAACTCGACATGGACTGACCTGAGAGGAAAGGTCAGTTTATCCTCTTAAGATCAATCTACTTGCGGCTGACGTCCCACAGATCAAGCATGTCGTATATTTGATGATGGAAAACCACAGCTTCGACAACATCGCTGGATACTGGGACTTTCATCCGGACATCGACAATCTCCGCAACATCACCTACTGCAACCAGTACACGAACCCAAATTGTATGATTGACATCTTGACACATCAATATCAACATTGTGCTTACCATCTATCAAGGGACTGTCTGGAACGAGCCCATCGACATTTGTGCAGGTCCCTACGAAGACGAAGTGCCTCTCAAGGATCCTGACCACAACTTTGCCGGTACATCGTATGAGATCTACCGCACCTGGTACCCTTCCAAGAACGACACACCTACCATGGGAGGTTTCATCGAGCGTCAATCAGAGAAATACAGCGAGACTCCTGGAGACGCTTCCTTTGTCATCAAGGCATACTCTCAAGAAGAGTCCCACGTTCTTGCGACTCTGGCTCAAAACTACGGTTTCTGGGATTCTTACCATGCCGAGCATCCTGGCCCTACCAACCCCAACAGACAATTTGCGACCTCCGGCTCCACTTGCGGTATGGTGGACAACACTGACCAGGCTTCGGGTTGGTTCGCCAACGTGACTGGAACCACCTGTGCCAAGTCAATCTTCGAATCGTTGTCCGACAAGAACATTACCTGGAAGAATTACTATGAGACTGACATCATTGATGCCTGGATGTACAAGTGGGTGCAAGACAACGCAATGGACAATCTTGTTCACGCCGACCAATTCTACACTGATCTCGAGGATGGGACTTTGCCTGAGTTCTCATATATTAACCCCGAGTGCTGCACCATCGACTCTATGCATCCTTCGAGCAACATGGCAGCCGGCGAGCAGCTCATCAAGCATTTGTATGATGCCGTGAGAAAATCTCAGTACTGGAACGACACGTTAGTAAACATGTCCCCTGCCGAGGTCAACATTGTGCTGAACATTGAACAGGCTGATCATCATCAACTTTGACGAACACGGTGGTTTCGCTGACCACGTCGGCCCACCAGTCAACATCCCCGCTCCCGAAGACGGCATGACCTTCAGCGGTAAGAGTGATGCCCACAATGTAACTTACGACTTTACCCGCATGGGAGTACGGTACGTGTTCTTCTTTTTTGACCCATCACGTCACTCTTTCTAACCTCTCCACAGTGTCCCCGCCTTCGTCATCTCCCCCTGGATCAGCCCAAACACCCTCATCCATGACCAAGGAACTTCATACGCCGACAACTCGGCCTACACGCATACGTCCTTCCTCCACTTCCTCCAGAACCTGTGGGAATTGGAAGGACTCAACAACCGTGTGCAGTGGGCAAAGACGTTTGAATATGTCTTCCAGGATGAGATGAGGACTGATACGCTCGAGGAACTGCCTACTCCAGTCTGGATTGGTGGGGCTGGACAGACCGAGCCTGAGGCTTTCTACAAGCTCAACCAGCCTTATAGCTATTATGCCGAGTTGGACGATTGAGTGATGCGGTACGATGGGGACTGGATGAGGGTGGTGGCTGATGGTGTGTTTGGCAGATTGTGCTGCTTACGCTCGTTTATGATTATGACATAGACTGAAATCAGAGGAACGCATGCTTTCTTCCAACTTCAGAGCGTGACAGTGCCATAACGGCGGCTCCAGGAAGCGGACATTGAGGTTTTTTTTTTGTGCAGGAAGCGAACTTCCGCCTGTGTATGTGTATGTCGCAGACCATGAAACCCCAGCTCTTTCTCCAGGAGGCCCCTTATTTTTGCGCGACGCGACGTGACCGGCACCGCGCTCGACCCTTGAGCTTTTTAACAGAGAGACAACAATCTTGGCAGTCCGTTGAAGCCCGATACGAAGGCGTGAATACGCAAGGTCGGTCGTGGCCTGGGGCGCTCTTCGCTGGTTGTCGACATCGGTCGATCGACGTCGGACGGGAGCTGTCGGAGGGAGTCCTTTCATCCTTAGCGAATGTGGTTCACATATCAATCGGACCGCTCATTGATCGCATTTTGACTCCGGAGATGTGTCCGTCGCCATTGGAATATCTTTTCGAATCAAAATGATTGCAAGACGTCAAGGACGATGAGGTCAGGTCGTCGTTGAGTCCGTCCCGCGGCCGCCAAGCGGCGGGGGCCCACTCTTTTCTATTTACCCCAAAGCTTCTCTTCATCTTTCTAATCTCGCCTCACGCTCTCCATGTTGGCAGAATATTGCTGCAGTAATGAAGCCCTTGATCTCATTGGCGCAGGTCATTAAATATTGTCTTGCCGAGCCCTGGCTACGAGGTCGTCCAAACAGCTTATGCCACGAGAGGCATCGTTCATCAGTTCCAAGACATGCGCACCGGACGAATCACAGTTAAGTCCGACGATGATCTAATGCACGGCGGAGCTTGAGGGGTAGCTATAGCTCTTACCTCCGGACCTTGATGGTATAAATAAGTGTCAGCGCCTGTTTCCTGTCGACTCTAGCACCGCATCTCTGTCCATCACAAAAATCATCATGTCTTTCTTCGAACCCGCTCCTGAGCCAGCCACCGAGCTCGGCAGACTGCGCATCCTGTCTTCCACCGCTGGCGTCCGTGTCTCGCCTCTGCAGCTTGGTGCTATGTCGATCGGAGATGCTTGGTCCAGTTTCATGGGCAGCATGGACAAGAAGCAGTCTTTTGACCTTCTCGATGCCTTTGTCGCCGCTGGAGGCAACTTTATCGACACTGCCAACAACTACCAAAACGAGCAGTCAGAGCAATGGATCGGCGAGTGGATGCAAGAGCGTGGAAACCGTGATCAGATGGTCATTGCAACAAAGTTCACTGTGAGTTGACTTACTCTTACTCTTTTCATGACCCATCCTGACTGTCCATCTAGACCGACTACAAGGGCTACGCTCTGGGCAAGGGCAAGGCAGCCAACCACTGCGGCAACCACAAGCGCAGTCTGTTCATGAGCGTGCGCGACTCGCTCAAGAAGCTTCAAACCGACTTTATCGATGTCCTCTACCTGCATTGGTGGGACCACACCACCTCGATTGAGGAGATCATGGACAGCCTGCACATTCTCGTCGAGCAAGGAAAAGTCATGTACCTCGGTATCAGCGACTCGCCCGCCTGGGTCGTCTCGGCCGCAAACTACTACGCCAAAGCCCACGGCAAGACACCCTTCTCCATCTACCAGGGCCGCTGGAACATCATGCTCCGCGACTTTGAGCGCGAGATCATCCCCATGGCTCGTCACTTTGGCATGGCCCTCGCCCCCTGGGACGTCCTCGGCGGTGGCAAGTTCCAATCCAAGGCCGCCATTGAGGAGCGCAAGAAGAAGAACGAAGGCCTACGCAACATGATGGGCAACAGCGAGCAGAACGAAGATGAAGTCAAGATGAGCGCCGCTCTCGAAGAAGTCGCCAACGAGCACAATGTCACCGTGACTGCTGTTGCTCTGGCCTACGTCATGTCCAAGACCACCAATGTCTTCCCTCTTGTCGGTGGCCGCAAGGTTGAGCATCTCCACGACAACATCAAGGCTTTGACTATCAAGCTGTCTGATGCGCAGATCAAGAAGTTGGAGGATGTCAGACCATTCGACATTGGTTTCCCCAACAACTTCATTGGAGAGAACCCTGCCATCTCTGGACAGGGCAACTTCTTGCTTGCTGCCTCTGCTTCCATCGCATGGCAGAAGTTGGCCAAGCCCATTGGTCACGAGTAGATCTTGAAAAGTATGATATCTTTGACGAAAAAATGACAATTTCTTCTCTTCCATTATCCGTAGTCTCGACACTGTCGAGATGATATCTTCAATATGCTGATTGTAACCGTGGCTCAAGTCTTTTTTTGCTGCTTACAGTTCAAGTACAAAGGCATTTGCAGTTAATCATCTGTCTCGCAACTTGTCGATGTTTTTAGAGTGACTTTTATTCCCCAATGTGTGAATGCTCAAGATAGGGTCTTTTCCACCGCAACGAAACTGTCAAATCGGAGCAGCTACGTCTTTAAACCTCTCCGAAATTACCACATTCTGCACAGAAGTGGAAGCTGTTTGAAAGCTATCAGAGCGCTGATCAAATTATTAGATGACCGTCTTCAAAGAAGAATCACAAGTCCTGCCGTGGCGTGTTTCGGATTCGCAAACGCTCAATTTCGGAAACCGCGGTTTCCGTGGGCTGCCCCTTCCAGGAACCATCACAAAGTTTCTCCTTTCCCTTATAATACACGGCAGCCATTCTGCGAATATGTTTCTTGCTGTGATTGAGTTTGTCTTTGGACTTGCCGGTATTGCTGTTTTGTCGGTGTTGTGTTTACATCATGGCCGACACATTTTCTCACACGTATGTTTTCAAGTCGACCCCTGTGCTTGTGTGGAGGTGAAGTTTAGTTTTTGACGGCAGAAACAGCATTGGTCAGGACGGATTGACTAAGCCCGTCCATGATGAACAAAGTCCTCTGATCGCTGTAGCAGAGTCTACAGAACAACACGAAGACCACCGCATTGACAACAGCGGCGAGCGCGAATTTGGCGGTGCGGTGGGAGTAAGCTGTATGATGATCGGCTTCCCTCTACTCATGTACTACATGTGGATTGGTGCCACTTTCTACTCTGGAAAGCTGCCTTCTCGTACCGCTGGACAATCCTGGAACGACTTCTTCAACCATCTCTGGACGTTGTGCTATGAGCATGCCTTCCCCCACGCCAAAGCCTGGACGATTTACTGGACCTTCTTGATCTTCGAGGGTGCTTGTTATCTGTATATGCCTGGTGTCTATGGCAAAGGCAAGAGATTGCCGAGCTTGAACGGCCAGCAATTGGAGTATTACTGCTCTGCGGTATGGAGTTGGTACACAACCATCATTCTCGCTGTGATGCTTCACGTGTCTGGTCTTTTCCCTCTCTACACCATCATTGACGAGTTTGGATCCATCATGAGTGTTGCCATCATCTCCGGATTCCTGGTCTCGATTGTCGCATACTGGTCTGCTTTGGCACGGGGAGCTCAACATCGTATGACCGGATCCCCCATCTACGACTTTTTCATGGGTGCAGAGTTGAACCCGAGACTGTTTACCTGGCTGGACTTTAAGATGTTTTTCGAAGTCAGGATTCCTTGGTATATTCTCTTCTTGACTACACTGGGTGCTTGTGCCAGACAATATGAAAACTATGGCTATGTATCGGGCGAAGCTTGGTTCCTATTGATGGCGCACTTCCTATACGCCAATGCATGTTCCAAAGGGGAAGAATTGATCGTAACCAGCTGGGATATGTACTTTGAGAAGTGGGGCTTCATGCTCATCTTCTGGAACCTTGCTGGCGTACCGCTTTCCTACTGCCACTGTACTTTGTACATCGCCAACCACGACCCTGCTGAATATCACTGGAACCCTTACCTTTTGACTCTACTCTTCATCACTTATCTTTTCGTGTACTGGATCTGGGATACTGCCAATTCGCAAAAGAACATGTTCAGAGCACAGGAAAGAGGCGTTGCACTCAACAGAAAGACGTTCCCGCAATTACCTTGGAAAGCGGTCGAGAATCCTGTTAGCATCAAGACGAGGACTGGAGATTCAATTCTGTGCGATGGTTGGTGTAAGTCGCTTTCCCTTCTGCCACGTTCTTCCTTTTCATTTCTCCAGTCAACTGACATGTTTGGTGTACAGACGGTAAAGCTCGCAAGATTCACTATACCTGCGATCTTTTCTTTGCGCTCTCGTGGGGCGCTATCACAGGCTTCAACTCGCCATTCCCTTGGTTCTATCCTGTGTTTTTTGCTTGCATGATTGTGCACAGAGCAATCAGGGATATCCAAAAATGCAGGGCCAAGTACGGGGATGCGTGGATAGAATATGAGAAGAGGGTCCCTTGGTTGTTTATCCCGTATGTGGTTTGAATAAATTGATACACGAAACACGAAGTCAAGGGAGAATGGCAATGTCGGAAATTGGTAGAGAATAAGTACTGATTTAAGCTGTCATTAGTATCATAGGGAGGATAAAATGGTAGACATTAGATTTCATCGACTGGCTAGCATTATTGATCGAGTTTCAGTCATTATATCTGCGATATTTTGTGTACTTGATTATCAGTTGTCGATTGAACCGGCGATCTTCGACAGCTGACGTGGAGTCACAGTGTCGGGATTTGAGCTGGCAGGCACCCCATGTTTCTTCCATTTGCACACCTGCTCTCATTACTTACTCGGTCCCACTTACCATCTCGTTCGCCGCTCCATGCAACATGTCAATTTCAACAAAGGATTCTCAAAGCGTCCTCCAAGAAGCCAAGGACGCAATGATGGATTACTATACTTTGCTGTGTCGGATGCCTCACATGGCGCCAGAATGCCTTCGAGTGCCTCCTCCACAAGGTTGGCCGGGCACTCATGCTGCAGACTTGATGAAGCAAGGTTGGTCAAATGAAGCTGCAGAGATAACTCGCCATCTTCCGTTTTTGGCGCCTGGATTGTATGATGCCGAAAATGCTTGGATTGTGAGTTTCAGGCTCCTATTATGATTCTAACAATGTGTCTATCTTATCATCAGCCCTGCTATTGCTTGTTGTTTATATCCAGCAAAATGTTCACACTGATCTAATGTTTCGTAGACTCCAAATTCAACGGCAGTGGCTTTCGATCAACCAGTAAACGATTTCTATCTATCACGCCTGTCGCAGACAGACCAACCGAAACCGCCATACCTGCCTCCCCACGTCATCTACGTAGGCCAAGGCTACAACACAGCAACCCAATACCTCCTCCTCGACACGCAACTCGGCAACATAACCAGCTATCCAAACTACGCAGGCGACTTTGCGCCACCAAATATGTCGTTTGACGAATACACAGCCCTTGCACCAGAGAATAAATGGAAGGTTCATCCGACTTTACCTCTGAAGCAGTTTTTTGAGAATGAGGGTGTGAGGTTGAGGTGTTTGGTGTATTTGCCTATGCCTTGTCGGGGTAAGGATCCTAGGTTTTATTTTCGTGTTGAGTGGCCTGCGGAGGAAGCTGCGTTGCTTGCAGTTGAAGACGATTTTGACGCGGAGCATGAAGATGATGACGACTATATGGAAGACCAATACGACGATGAAAACGATGAAATGGACTTGGAAGACTTGACGGTGAGCGATGAAGAAGAATCAGGATCTGATGAGGCAGAAGACGAGATCTCCGACGACGAGATGGAATGGCTGCGTCACGATGCCGAGCAAGACGAGTACCAGCCATCTTTCCCACTGGGGAAGTCAAACCCCAAGCCAATGCCAGAAAAGACAAAGGTAAATGACACCTCGCGATTGCCATCTGCATTTCATGCAGTAAAGCAGACCCACTAACACAGAATGCAGAAAGTCTACGAAGTATACAAAGAGAATGGATGGCCACACAGTCACTTTGACGTAGAAAAGTGTCGAACAGAACTCACAGCACTGCAAGATGAGTGGGACAGACTGCAAAAGGCAGAATCAGACGCAAAACGCCAGAAAAGAAAAGAGGAGTACATGAAGAGATTGACCCCAGAGCAACTCAAAACGATAGAGGAAAAGAAGAAGTTGGCTGAACAGCGGGATTGATGGAAGCGATAGAGTTGTCTTTGGATACACGGCAGACAAGTATAGTATCAACCAAACTAGAAAGATGAGAGCGAAAGGTTTTGGAGGCTGATAATCAAGCATTGGCGAGCCGTCAGCTGGCTGCTCACTGCTTTACGATACCTGGCTCTATTCCGAAACTTCTTGCTACAGTTCGCAGTCAATCTCAGCATGGTCTTGTACGTCAAGGATCGCCTGCGAAGATGAGTAGCGCTGCAGTGGGTAAGAATACAGCACATCTGACATCTTACTTTCCATCTCCCATCAACAAATAACACCACTGTAGTCTCTGGTCTGGATTGTTTCTCATGTACAATCCAACGACAAACTGAACCAACGTTGAGGAGCCTACAGTCCATACTCTTCTATATTCACGGTCGAATTATTTTTCAACGCCTCTTTGATTGCACTGCAAACAATCAGAGTCGCCAATCCCGCCTGAGCCGAGCAACTAGGTACTTCAACACCACGAATGACATTGACAAAATGTTGTAGTTGGAGGTCGAATGGGACACCCTCAGCCACAGCAACAAAATCCTTGACCATCTCCGAGTGCCACGATTTCGCGGTACCTCGATACGACCATATCGTCATGTCGGGGACGCTGAGAGATGCCTCCGAGCCAAACACGCGGTAAAAGTCCATCCCCGATTGCGGTATCAGTGGATTCTCGCCAGTGCCGGCTTCGAAATTGTAGGGTGATGGAGAGTTGTCGGATAGGATGAATGTGCCCACGACGCCGGACGTGAACCGCAGCGTCAGTGCTGCGCCTTCCTCGGCTTCAAACCCACGTCTTGAAGTTGTCTTCTCGGCGTGCACGCGCGCGATAGGGCCGAACATGTAGTGCAGCAGGTCAATCTCGTGGACTAGATTGATCAAGACCACACCCCCGGTCTCACCACGCCGCCATTCTGCAGGGGCGTCAAAGTATTCTTGTGGCTTGAATGTTGTCCATAATCCATTGATAGCAATAATGTCGCCCAGAGTTCCCGAGGCAATGATCTCTTTGGCAGTGACCATGTAAGGATTAAATCGTCGATGATGACCAACCAAAGACTTTACCCCTGAAGCCTCAAGGTGTGTCAAAAGTTCCTTGCCACTCTGAACGTCGACGCTGAAAGGCTTTTCAATGAGCACGTGGATACCTGCACTCGAGAGTTGTTTGGCGATGGGAACGTGTGTATGGTTTGGTGTGCATATGATGGTTGCTTCAGGCTTATGTACTGAACCGAGCATTTCAGATATTGTCTTGAAGTGATGAACACCTAATTCTGCGGCTAGTGCTGCTCCATGAGCAAGGGGATCACAGACGGCGACCAGAGTCGCGTTGCTCGATTTTATAACGCTTTGAGCATGACGAGGTCCTATGATTCCTACTCCGATGATGGCAAACGTGATTGGCTTTGCGGAAGGAGATGCCATTGTCCAGACTGGAAGCTTGATAGACCAGGTATAGAGAGAGGAAAGGAAACATGCACCGAGGATGGCAAGATGTTGCAAAAAGAAAGTATGAGCGCGTATACCTTCACACTTTGAGCTGTTACTCACACCAAATCCTACTCGGAGTAAGTCATTGCCGGATGCTCTTGCCGATCCACGGCCCGAGGCACCCCGCATACCAACAAGATTTAGCCTACTGTCAAATCGATTCACGTTGACTCTACGTAAGTCCGTTCGCATAGAGTCAACCTCTGTGCCTATAATAACCAGGTGATACGGCAAGGTCATAGTCTTCTCAGTTGGGTACTCGAGAGCTTCAACAACATCTCTGGCCTTCTTGGCCATCAGCTCTTGCCCCAAATCGTCTTGGACAGCAACTGTCCTCAGGGGAAGCAAGAGGTAGAAGGGCGATTCGAAAGAGCGCTCTAGATCGGCCAGTGTCTTTTCGGGTGTATCAAAAGAGGTCCATCATGCAAATATTGCCTCTGCCAAAAGTCATACAAAGACCGTTAGATGAGATCAATGCGATCACTCAGTAAACAGTGATCGGTTGACGTTACTAGACCAGGAATTGATGCTCAACATGACTTGTGTCGTTTATGGCCTGGGGCGCATATCCGATTTTCCAACTCAAGCTCTCGACTGGGACCGACCAATCCGATGATGATGGTGCGTTGTAGCAATCTTCCTGAGATGTGCAATCTATTGAGCTGAGACCAAATGATGCCACGATTGCCTCGCAACAATCTGTCGGAGTCCGGTCTGTTGCGGCTGATGGCGAAACCGAAGAAGCATTGTTCCTTTGTTGCATGATGATTGCCAGATATGCCTTGGGCGTAAGACCCACTATACGCTTGAAGCTTCGATGGAAGTGGGACTTGGTCAAACCAGCAAGCGTAGCCATATCCTTCAGTCCAGGTATCGGCTGTCCAGCTTCCAAGTCTTGAAGATGTTGGCAGATTGCATCGATCTTGTCGCTTTCCGGAGAGTGGATTGGCAATTCTGGTCGACATCGCTTGCACGCTCTGTAGCCGGCACTTTCAGCTTCGATTGGCGTGGCGAAGAATTCCACATTTGCTTTACGAGCAAGTCGCGCTTTGCATGTGGGTCGACAGTAGATGCCCGTGGTGCGGACGCAGTAGACAAAAAAGCCATCAGCTGCAGGTTCGCGAGTGATCAAGGCCTGCCAGCGAGCTGCAGATGTCTTGAATTGTTGCATAGCTGGAGGCTGCTACAGCTTTTGCGTTCCCGCTGATTGTTTTTGTAAAGTCATCCCTTGGTGAGATCACCTTTGGTCCGTTGATGACAGGATATGTCAGGGACGCTAGCTCAGTAAGGGTCTTCTTGACTATGTGAATAGCTGCGATATTTTGACCATCTGTCAATACCCGTATGTTGGGACCATGTTGAATGGTCAATTCAAGAGCAATGATCGTTCGGCAAGGTGCGTTGTCACTCGATGTTGACGGCGGAGTCGTTTGCGGCATCCGATTGGTCATATCCGAAGCAATCCCCCACATGTATAACCTCGGAACCACGGACCCACTCGAGAACCGGCTATACTGCATTAGCCGTGGTCGGTGTTTCCAGAACAACAACAACTTCTACATCTTTGGGCGTTTCACTACATGAATTTGTGCATGTCGAGGGTAGAGAGGTAGTGTGATAATTTGACAAGTCTTGTTATTGCGTGACATTGAAACTTCCCTAGATATCACTGAAGCCGCAAGGTACTGTAATTCAACTTCTTTTTTTTTTTTGCATTGGTCCGTCATTACTACTTTTGGATATGTGCTCTTCTCTCAACTGCACAGCAAATACTGGAATTCTCGCCATGTATCCTTGTGCATCATCTTGAAAGAAGTGGCACATTCGTCGCCAAAGCCTTGAGCTCATCTACTCCTCACAACCATCCCAAGGTCCCTTGAACCAAACCCCATCCCTAACCACCAGATTCCCTTCTTGCGTAAACTCCACACCTTCTTCCTTCAGAAGCTCAAGCTTCTTGCTCTGATTAATTCCACTAGGCGCTTTCCGCCAATCCCCCATGAAGCCGCCCACAAACCCATTGGCAGCGATAACACGATGGCAAGGAACGCGTGGTGCAAAAGGGTTGTTGCGTAACGCTCCACCGATAGCGCGGGGAGAGGTAGATAGCTGGGCTGCGAGTATGGCGTAGGAAGTCACCGTGCCGGCGGGGATGCAGAGGAGATGGGTGTACACACGCTTTGCGCTGGTGTCAGTTGCTTGAAACCCAAAGAAGAACATGTGGAGAGACAAGAAGCATGCGCACTTTTTGGAATGCTGTGATTGAGGTTGTAGACAAAAGGGTGTCTATATCAGGATTTGAGGTTGCAAAGTATTTGCTGGTGTAGGGGTTGGTATGCACCATGTCGATGTTGACATTTATGATTTTTGGGAAAAGGCTGATATAAGTTTATGTGAAGTTTGATGTTGCAGCGTATATATAGGAAGTGGCTGGAAACAATGAGTCGACACAAAGTCAAAGGTGATTGGTCACTTTGAAAGCAACGCGGATGCCGCACAGACTTGGATCAACGGCCTGTGGTGGTACCTCGAATGATGTAGCATTTTTTGTTGCTACCAAACAGAGCATCCACGATGCCTCCACCGACGTTCCAATCCAAGTTCTAGTCATGCAGCCTCTCTTCGTCGTATTTGACAGGCTGATACCTAAGACTTACCCAATAAAGTCCCACTAATATCGTATATGAGAAGTGATCAGATTAGATGTCAGAGAACGATTGTCAGATATACTAGGCACAAGACCTCTGTATGGTAGTCACTCAGCACCCCTTTGTAGCCAAACAGACATGATTCGGCTCAGAATAGCTAGTCTTCAACATTAGATGTCTGCATCCACCAAAACTCACACTCCTTGCTTGCCCAAGTGTCGTCGACAAGTTGAGCAACAGTGCCCGTATGTCCACCTCCAGCTCTTTCGTCATTACCGGCGCCAAAGAGCATAGTCTTTTCCTCGTCACCCCAAGCTTTCCAAATCGGTCTCTGCCGTCTTCCTTCCACCGCATTCGGATCTCCGGTTAACACAAAGCTAACAATGTAATCGTGGAACACGCCTGCGATATTCTGTTGTGTATCCGAGATGCCAGTGACGGAAGGATCAAAAGTCTCATACCACATCTGGTCACCATGGTTTGCTCCACCGAGCACCGTACGGTTGGTAGCCCAGTGATAGACATATACAGGCGGATTCTGTGCGGAGGTTGCGTGAATGGCGGTTTGACGTACAGGACATACGTATGCGTAATGTCCATACGCAGCTTCCAGGCGTTTATACTGCGCCCCTACGTCCAGGATCCTTGTCTCCGTATACGGCGACTCTGGAAACAAAGCAGGATCAGGGTATAGCGCATCGATCTCATCCAGATCTTCCTCTGACAACTGTGGCAACAGAGTCGACCAAAAAGCGCGAAACTCTGCCGAAGTAGCGACAGATTTAGGGACGTACATGGTTCCCTCATTGTGGTTGAAACCAGTGAGAATGGGCACTTTGTTCCAGTTGTCTGAAGTCCAAGCGTCCAGCGGTCTTCGGGAAATGAGCTCGCCATCAATGACTGGCTGCCATGCCCATCTCACCGAAGGATTCCAGTGTGCAAAAACGGTATTGGAGGCTGACACGATTGATGCCTCGGAGACGTTGCGCAGACAAGAGAGGATTGAAGACCTCGCAATATCGTCACATCCGGTCTCTTTCAAAACATGCTGGAACTGAGATTCGTGGAGTGCTGAATTGTACGGGTGGAGGGCGCGAGACGTTGGACCTCCTGACTCAATGACAGCTTTATGGAAAAGAGGTGCTGGTGTGTTGATATTCAGGATATGATGTCCGATCTACAGTCACGTCATTAGTCCGATATCCCACACAACAAGCGAGAAACCAAGCAACTCACCGAATGAGCACCAGCACTCAACCCCACCAACGTAACATCTCCAGCATCGCCGCCAAAAGCCGCGATATTGTCTCTGACCCACTCAAGCAACAACACTTGATCCCACAGCCCGAGATTGAGTAAACCCTCTTCGTGAGTCAACTCCGAGTTCAAGAATCCAAGCGCACCGATGCGGTAATTGAAGCTCACGGCTACAAAGGGCTGAGTAGCCCACCCAACCATACTAGCTGTATTGTGCATCTTTGCAGTGCCACGGTTAAAAGCTCCCCCGTGCACATATACCATGACAGGCACCTTTTTGCCTTGAGGCATATTGGTAGGACGAAACACATTCGCAGTCAAACAATCTTCAGACCAAATATCTGGGCCGCCTCCAGGAGGGAGAAGCTGTTTACCAGGACATCTTGGGCCGAATTTGTTGGCCAAAAAGGTCTCATTGCCAGGAGCTACAGGCTTGGGTTTTGCGAAACGGAGAGAGCCAGTCGGTGATTGAGCGTACGGGACTCCCAGCCAAGCCTCCACAGGGACAGGAAAGTCGTCTTCAACAAGGACGCCAGTAAGTGACGCCTGAGAAATGGTGACGATGGGTAAGTCTGCAATTTCGAAGCCAAGAAAGCGTTGTACAGAGCCTAGGATTTGTTGCTGAACAGAAGCAAAGTTCGCTATTGCAACGACCAGAGGTACGACTAAAGCAAAGGCAAAATGCCTCGATGGATTTGTGAGAGACATGGCGAGTTATTCTTGAAGACGAAGATCAAATTCAGCGTAGCGGATGATGGGCGCTTTTTGTTCAATTGCGTGGATGGCGATCACGACATCGGAGCTTGCAACTTGGCCATCAATGTGCTCAATTGGCAGAGCGGGCAAGTCGACAACGCTTCAAGAATGTTTCCCGAGTGGTTAATGTTCAGATAGCCCTTTGGAAGAAGAGTGAGGAGTGATAGGTACTGCGGTACCTGATGTTATCGATAGGGCGGGTGGCCTATCGCGGGGAAGCCTTCGGCCAACGAAAAAGTAAGTACAGCGGAGAGAAGGCCTACTTGTGGAGATAGATAAGATCTTCCACTGGATCCAAGTAGACGAGATAAATGACTCGAGGAAGTGTTGACGTTGGTCGCAAGATGGCCGTGTCTTGAGGTCGAAGCACGACTTGTTAAAGTCAGTCTGCTAAACGCTACTCATAAACCTTTGGATCAACCTCATAGCTAGACAAGAATTAGACATGAACTCAAGGCATCAATACTCCCTCATCAGAAGTCTGATGATAGGCCTGAGAATCATGTAAGTTATGCTCTAGCCCTAGTCTGTACAGATAGAGGGGAAGATAGCTTATCTCCTGACCACCACGTTCTCTTGGCGACAGAAGTATACAAGAGTCCATCGAGCAGATCTGCATAGCTCAGTCTTTTTCCTCATGCCTCCAGGCTCTCTTGCAATCAAGCCGACAATGTCTCCATCCGCTCAAGACGAGAAAACGTCAAAGCAATCACCCCGTGCCGATGACATGTCTATCAGAGAAAAGTCCCTCGCCACTCCAGAGGCCACAGAGATGGACCTCAAAGCCGGCGAAGTCATTGGAGACCTCGACGCGGCAGAGATCTTCCTCCGCGACAACAACCTTTCGCACGCTTATTTGCACGAACTGCTCCAAGACGAAGTCGCTTGCAAAAAGCTAGTTCGCAAGGTCAATTGGACGCTCATGCCACTCCTCTGTGGAACCTACATGCTTCAGTACATCGACAAACAAGCATTGAGTTACGGCGCCGTATTTGATCTGTTCACTTCGACAGGAACGACGTCGGCTGAATATGGCTGGTTGACGAGTATATTCTACTTTGGATATCTGGTCTCTGAATGGCCGAGTAGTTATCTGGCGCAGCATTTCCCTACCGGCAAGGTCTTGAGTTGTTTTGTCATCATATGGGGGTCGGTCATGATGTTGACGGTGGCGTGTTCGAACTTTACTGGTCTGGCCATCTGCCGATTTATCCTTGGCTGCCTTGAAGCTCCTATTGTGAGTGGTGCTCCGGTGTATTGTTGACCAATTTGCTGATTCATGATAGACACCTTGCTTCATGCTCATCGTTGGCATGTGGTTCACGCGAAAAGAGCAGCCTGCCCGTGCAGGTATCTTCTACTGCTTCAATGGAGTTGGCAGTATGGTTGGAGGCATCCTTTTCTACGGCGTCGGTCAATTGAAGGGTTTCCCAGTTTGGAGTGAGTGGCTCTTTTGTCAGTCATAGTGCGAAGAAGTGGCTAACAACTCTCAGGAGTTATCTTCTTGCTCTGCGGAGGCTTGACCGTCGTCTGGGGCATTGTCTTGTTCTTCCTCCTTCCAAGCAACATCATGACAGCCAAGTTCTTTTCGACAGAAGAAAAAGCACTGCTCATCGCACGCAGCCAGACGAACCGAACCGGAGTATACAACCCAAAGATCAAATTCTCACAGGTCAAGGAGGCGTTGTTGGACCCGCAGATTTGGATACTGTTCTTGTTCGTTTTGTGCAACGAAGGCATCAACGGAGGTATGAAATGAATTCGTTGTCTGTGCGAGGCAAACGCTGACTCTAACAGGGTTCGCCAACTTCGGCAAGTTGATCGTCAAAGGTATCGCACATGGTGATGCACTCAAGACAACAGCATATGGCATTCCTTCAGGAGCATTCCAAGTGTTCTTTGTCTTTACTGGACCATTTTTGGCATCCAAGTTCAAGAACATCCGAACATACATCATGGCGTTATACCTTCTTCCAACCATTATCGGAACAAGTCTTGTGTGGAAGCTGCCGAGAGACAATTCGAATGGTCTGCTGGTCTCGTACTACTTGGTATGTATCGCGAAACCAATTTCCAAAGCGCAGGACTGACAGTAAAATAGATTGGATCGTTTGTCGCTTCTCTCGTGCTGGCGCTGCAGATGCCCGCCAACAACGTAGCGGGATACACCAAGAGAGTGACGTCGACAGCGTTTGTGTTCCTGGCATATTGCATCGGCAACATCTGCGGACCTCATGCGTTCCTTGCAGCAGAAGCACCTGTTTATCAAACGGGATGCAAGTTCATCATCGCATGCGCAGCCATCCAGGTAGTGCTCGTGTTTGCACTGCGCGCATTGCTGATTCACCGCAACAAGAAGAGGGATGCAGAGTTTGGGTTGGTGTCTGAGATGGATACGAGCGAGGAAGCGATCGAGGATTTGACAGACTTTGAGAACCCTCGATTCAGATATTCGTACTGAGATCAGATCGTGTAGTGGTTTGGGATGTTAGACAACACGTTTTTCAGCCTTCTTGATGTCTTTGCGTAATTTACGAATTTCCATGTCGATGCGACGAAGAGCTTGTGCCGAATTGGCAGCATCTATGACGGATTCGTTGATAGCAGATTGAAAAGACTTCTGAGACGAGCGCAAAGAAGGAGGTACCAAGATTCCGTACCAGTGAAGTGGATCACGAGGATTTTTTGGTTTTGCTTCGTCTCCCTCTGCTGTATCAGATTTGTTTTGCTGTCTTTCTTCCTCAGTCGTCCGCTCTTCAGACTCCCGCAAGGGTGTTGGCGGCGGAGTTGGCTGTCGACTGGGTGTGTCCTCTTGCTCTTTCTCGGCTTTTTCATCCGATCCATCGGTCTTTTGCTTGTGTGAGTCCTTGGTCGAGAATGATGTATCGTTAATCTTCAAGGCGAGACGTGGAACGTCCTTGTCGTCAACAGAAGCATCAAGGCGAGTAGTTGCTTGCATTCGGTCATCATAGTACTCTTGGCCATAGCGAACACGAGTAGTCGATTTGAAAGTTGCCTGAGCGAGGTTGAAGAAGCCCGACGAGAAATGACGGGCAATTTGTTGTTGGGCTTGGTTGTATGAGTCCAAGAGAGTGAGGTGTTTCTCCCACAACGTATCCAGTTGATCGTGAAGCTCTTCCACGCTGACTTCGATCTTCACCTCCTTTTCATCTGCCATTATGTCGTGTCAGGGGCGTTGATGTTATACAAGGAGAACCAAGACGACGGCCAATCACGGAGAAGACACCGCAAGATGGAAGCTCCAATGTCTTGGCACTTGAGAGACTTGATGATGAAATTGATGTGATGATTGATCTTTCTATCATACAAGATGGTCTTGATATCACGGCCGCCGTCGCTGCTACGGCCACTGCGACTCAAGCGACTGCCGAAACAGTCGTCGTTGCGACTCTTCACGCAAAATCACCCGCTCCTTCTCATCACACGCACATCGTCACCTCGACCGCAGCTTCCATATCTCTCGCAACCTTCACGAACTGCTTTCGCCCCGAGACAAACAGCGCGTTTCTTGACGACCGAAAACAAGAATTATGTCAAAGAGCAGGTCTGGCTGGCTGCCAAATGGTCCGCTGTAGGATGGTCCTTCTTCTTCCTGGGAGTCGTCGCTCTCTATGGTATCAACCAGGAAGTGCTGGAACGTAAGACGCCTTCCCCTGACGAGTGGTCTTTCTTCTCGCGCAACCATTTCCGATGCGCCAATGCCGCTGTGAAGCCCGACCACGAATACACCGACTGGGCTCAAGTCGCAACTGAATTCAGAAGATGTCTGGAAAGACTTGAGAATCCTGAGATCGACGGCAAGGGCACAAACCCCCTCGCCCCTGGATTGGACGACATTCGTGGAATCAACCCATCAGCTTTCGACATTTCGGAAAAGTCATATGCGTGGAAGGAGGGCTATTTCCAGGTCGTCATGCAGTGCGCCCGTGCTTCCGAACACATCGACAACATGGTCCTCGACACTTCTCGCAAGATCGTCTTTCCCAAAGATGTTGTCATCGGTCCTTCAAACCCAAATCCTCGCCCTTGTCCTCCGGGTGCCGAGTCTGCTCCGCGCGAAGAGGATTGCGAGAGAGCATATGCGCCACCAGAGACTTTCTACCTGAAGGTCCTGACTGGTCTTGGATTCTCCAGTCGTCAAAGGATCGAGGCTGCTCTAGCATACGCCAACTGGCTCGAAATCAAGGGCCTGACTGAGTCGGCTGATGAGACATACAAATGGGCCGTCGACATCGCTGCGGCTGCTCTTCCAGCACAAGATGCTGTCATCGACACAGACACTTCTATCCTTCGTGTCCAGGAAGCCACTCCTCCCAGCCCAAACCTTCTCCGTGCTGCAACTGCTCTTGCTACGCATCGTGCTCGTTCTGGCAATGTCACCTCTGCTCTTCCCATCTTCTTGTCTGTTCTGCGTGCTCGCCATGCCTCTCCAGTTGATATTGCTCCTGCGACCAGATCAAACGCCACACCTTTCTACGTCTCAGACCCTACAAATACTGACATTGGCTCCTTCATCAACATTGTCAAGTCTCTTCTCACTCCTCCTACCTATCCTGCTGAGCCTCCATCTGGTGACGAACCGTTCCTGCGTCAACCAGATTCCATCCCTGATTGCGCTGAAGCTGAGCTCATGCTCTACATTGGCGAGATCCTCTTCGCAACCGCCTCGTCTGGTCGTGAAGACGAGGGTCTTGGTTGGACCAAGCAAGCAGTCGCCATTGCCGAGCGAGGCTCATCCTCCAATGACGTCCTGCCCGAGGACCGCGACAAGTGTAAGGCGTGTCTCGATACCGGCATCGCCAACTGGGGCGCCATGGTCGCAAAGCTGTTGCGAGAGTCTCAGTCTAAGCCTGTTGCTTCCTCCTCATGGTCCAGCTGGTTCTCGAGTAGCAAGATAGAGGACAAGGAGTCGAAATGGGAAGACGAATTGCGTGCAGTCGAAGAGACTCGCATGAATCTTATTGCTCAGGGCATCAACTCGAAGCTTGCTGCTGCGCCTCAGCGAACGGGTACTTTTATTGGTTGAGATGACGTGTACGGTCATCGTGTCAACCAAAACAATACTATCCAAGCTGTGCGCTCGAACCAAATTCTCTTTAGCACGTCAATATCCGGGACTGCGATGTTGGAGACTGGAAAAGACGTTCACGCATCTCCACGCTGAACGCCCCGAGCTGCAAGTCGAATCATGCGAATGCTTCCGCGAAATTCCTGTGACATCGGATAGGAAACTCACCATCAAGCACTTTGCTCTAAGCAGTGTTAGTGCTCTTGCAGACCCTGGCGAGCAGAGGTAACTCTGTCAGCTCTCCATCACCTCGCAGCCTCAGCACACACGGAATCGGCCAGATACCCACACTTCCAGCGCCTACATCTAAGCTACATAGCAAACATTCTTCCATAGCAATTCACCAAAGTCTTCAAGGTTCAATCTGACGCCTTTGGTCAATGTCATCATTGGTTTGCATCTCTTTGTACCACATGTGTTAGAAGGCCACGAGGGAAGTGAGATTGTGCTTAATAAGATATATGTCCAATTGATTTGTACAGAAGAGCAAAAAGTCTCGCACGTGGAATCCCATCATTTTGCCCTCATTGACCTCTTGATCTCGTGAACACTTGGAGCTCGCTGCAACAACAGGGAAAGTTGGGTCTGAGCAGTATAGATTAAGCGCAATCGAGTCTTTTTTGCATACCTACACCACATATCCATATCTCTTCTACTGTTCCAAACAAAAACAAGAAACCGTATACCAGAAACCATACTCTACTCCAAAAATCCTTGCAGCGCATCAGCCCCCGCAATCGCAATGCTCAAATGCCACGGTATATTGCCAGTGCCAGTTACATCAGCACCCCCACTCCGCAACCTAGCAAGCAATCCCAAGCCACGGAACCAGACCATTGTTTCCTTAAGGATAGTCTCTGGCGCGCGCTGACCCAGCCACGAAACCACTCCATCGGGAATCCTCGGTGGCATGACGTCCATCAGATCAACCGCCAGGGCCGGGAGATTGGTGAGGGAGTCTGCGGTGCCGCGTTTGAGGAGTAAGCCTGAAGCCAGTGGGCGTGAGAGGGTGGAGGACCGTGTACACGAGAAGGGCATCAGGATTCCCCAGGTCTCGTCTGTGGTGTCGATGAGAAAGGCGTCGGGGTCTGTTTGTGGAAGTTGCAGTTCGCTGGTTCCTGGATTGGGTGTTTCGCCGGCTGGAGTGGAGGGCTTGGTGTCTCCCGTCTCTGGCGAGGTGAAGGTGGAGGCTTGAGGTGTAGCAGCCGGGGTCATGAATGCTGATGTTCCTAATCCGTTGTTGCCATCACTATTGGCGCCCACCTGCAAGGCAGGCGAGACGTCCACATCCAGCAGCGCGATACTCCAGTTTTCGGCGGGTTTCTCGCGCCAGATGCGTTTTTCCCAGTCGCGCATGACACCCGCGCGGGCAACAAAGATGCGATGCGGCGAGTTGCGGCATAGACTCAGCGTGGTGTCGCGGACTTCGGTGAGGATGATCCTACCGTCAGTGTTGCTCAGGCAGTAAGATGCTTTGTGGTGGTGAGTGCCTGTGTTGTTCGTCCATGCCGCACTCAACCAGCTGTTGTCCGCATTGACCGCATACGCAACATGTAAGACCTGAGCTTCCTCGAGCAGATTCCGCGGCGTGCGTTCCGAGAGTGCAAAGTTGATCTTGCGACTTGGAGGAGCGGCGAGGTGGACGCTAGGAGGTGGATTTGCCGGCCAGATGGAGTTATGGTCAGTGCTGTGGTCCAGAGGGACTCTATCGTAGATGAACGAGGCAAGTGAGTTTAGCCAAGTCTGGTCTGGCATAATCATTGCTGTTGGACATGCAATGCGGCTCATAGGAACGATCTGCAGTACCAAAGGAGGTGGGTCTTCGCGATCCGAAGAGTAGGCTATGAGCATTGCCTGGAAGCAACCACATAGATATTTGACCATGGATTCGTGATGAAAAGGGTTGATCATGTAAATGACGATATTGTCTTCGAGGTCGGCATCATGAAGCAAGTCACCAAGCGCGTTGCAAGCCGTCTGCATCCCTTGCAGTATATTGACGGCTGACGCCTCACCATGTGAGCGGTATGGTATCAACCCATCTTCATGTTCCCCAGTCTCACCACCGATATAATGCTTGCCGAACTTGCAAGTCTCGTACGCCAGACGGACATCTTGGAGAAAGTCGGCAACAGCTTCACCCATGACACCACTGTCAGGATAAAGAGCAAACGCTGCGACGTCTTTTGGCCCGTTCGCAGGTTCCAGACCCAGAGTATCCCAGAAGTTGATGGCAGTCGGTTGTAGTTCCCATCCTTGTCCAGCTCTACGGACATGGACAGGCGGCGCAGGTATCGTAATGACAGAGTTGACACCACCAGGTCGCCGCGGCACAGGACGTTGCTGAGATTTTGCTGCAGCCGCAATGGCTTGTTCGGCATGATGAGCAGCCATTGCACCGACTCTGGCAAAGTCGCAGTCCTGTGCCTTTCCAAATACTTGTCGCAAGGCATCTTGAGCTGTAGAGTAGACGGGTGAAAAAACTGTGGGATCATCTACAGGACCGGGCCCTGTGGTCTCAACAAAAGTACTCTGTTCAGCGACAAGCTGAGCAATATCAACTAGATCGTCCGCGGTAAAGTCGAGGACAGGCCAGATGCTCAAATCTTGACTCGAGGGCAAGGATTTGCAAGGTGTCCTCCAGATCGAAAGGTTGTCTGAGAACTTGTGTTGTTGCTCTGTGACACGATTCTGCGACTCTCTAGCGGCGGCCAATTGATCAATGACGAGCCCAGGATCAGCCATGGCTGTTGCATCAGACATGACACTTTCCACATCGCTTTCGACAATCGATTCGGCAAGCAGTCTCGGAGTTGGGCCTTCGTCCGCAGAACCACGCTTCCTCTTCCTGATGTCAAGCGATCGAAGGCTTCCCTCAACCGACGACATACTCTCCGTGTCCGATTCTTGGCTGGTCTCAGATTCAGACTCTTGCTGCGACGCATCGTCATCCCGAGGCGTGTATTTAGCCTCAGCCACTGTGGCTCGCCTTCGGAAAAGTGTGTTGAAGGCGCGTGCTCTGAGGGGTTTTTCAGGGAGTGCGATGCTGTTGGACCTGGTTGTGTTATCTTCCTTCTTGGTAAAACGACTGTCGAATTTGCCAAGCGCTCGATATTTGGCGTCGAAAGTGGAGAGATCGCCTTTGAAGACCACAGGCAGAAAGGTGCTATCACGTCGCAAGCCAGGAACGTTTGTTTCTCCTTCCCCCTCGGGCAAAAGTTTCTCCTTAATCTTCAGCGGGCTCAAAGGCGGAGTTGAAACAGTATCCTCGTTCGAATCTGCTATCGTGACGTTTGGATCTTCTTTCTCAGGTTCCTGATCCCTGGAAAGGTCCAGCGGCATTTCCTCCTCGAGTTTCATCATATCGGATGGTGGATGAAGTACATCGGCTTCGGGTTCTGGCGCGGCATCCGGGATCGTATCTGCATTTTTCTCGATTGGGCCAGTAATCGAGGGCATAGAGTGGACACCTCCAGGATCATCAAAGAAGCTAAAATCAGCATCCGTCACACCAGGGTTATTCTCAAACATTTCTTCGTCGCCGTCTCCAAACAGATCGTCAGTGCTTCCTTTACGGTAGTGTTCAGCGTCCAGATCAATATCCGATGTATCACTATTCCTTCTCATATCTTGATCCTGATCGTGGGCTTGGTCTTGTGTATCATCGAGTAGACCGGACATGGTTTCGATACCATTATCAGAGACTATGACATTGGGTATGGAAGGGTCCGAGCAGATGATTGGTGGTATGGCATCAGGAGGTGTCGGATATATACCATTGACGTTGATTTGATCTTGGACGCTGCGAGAGTAGACAGGGGATGTCACAGACAGATGATCAGGTATCACTTCGTCTGGAGGATTGTTGGCAGCAGTTTCCTTTTCTTGTTCAGCCTGACGAGCTTTTTGTTCCTGGTTCAAACGGTCCTCCTGTCCGAGGAGCCAAGATTCAGCGGTGTCCAAGGGATTTTGATATGGATCTTTTGAGTCGAACCAATGCATGCTGTCAGTCCGATCCAAGGCAGGCGGCGTCTGGCGCGACGGTATTCCCAAGCACAAGGGCCCGGGCCATAGACATTCGACCTGATCCTGAGAGGTAGATGAACGCACACTGACCCTCAGCCAAGAATCGTCGTGTGGTAGATTTGATTGTTCCAATTTTGGTGTGGCCAAGTTCTTCCAATTATCATGTTTTGCGCGACGACTGAGGCGCATACGCGCTTCTCTACGAGCTTGATATGATGATGCGCTATCGTTGTGGTCCAGGGGGTCTAGAGGCGATGCGACGATGGCAGGAGTGCCCGAAGGAGCGAGTATTATGTTGGCGCCGTCGGTTTCGTTAGCTGTCGCTAAACCAGTGTTATGTGCGTGGGGGAGGAGAGCCAGAGTGCCCTGGCTGGTCATTTGCGCGCGAAGGGTCAGCAGTTGGTGGTCGCCCTCGGTCGGAAGGAGCCACGTCAAATGGCCAACGCGAATCGCGCCGCACAGCTGCGACAAAGAAATGGACAGCGAAGCCTCGACGGCGGCAAGAAACATGCTGAAAATGTGCTGGTTCTGCATGACGACCTTCGGGTCGCTGTTGGCGCGTGTCAGAGCGGCCGCCTCGAGTCGCCCTCGCTGGTGCACTGTTTGTCGCATGTCAGCAAGACATTCTAACCACAAACACGACAATCTCACCCTGCCATCCCAGCTCTTTCATGTACTCGTCGGCGGCTTGGAAACCTCCAAAGACGCAGACCTTCTTCTGCTGCACGGCCGACTGCACCAGCACCCGCCTCTGTCGCAACCCCAGCAGAAGCTCATCTCGCTGTTCCTGGCCATCCCAGTCGCTTTTCTGGCCCTGAGTCGCGTCCTGGTGGTTGTAGATGAGGTAGTCGATGGACGAGTAACCTTCCTAACGAGTCGAGTCAGCCCCTTGGTTGGTGACCCCTGAGCTCAGGGGACAACTCACTACAGCTTGTAGATTGGTCCAGCACGACTTGAGAAAGTCCATGACATTGTCACCGCCAGCGACATGGGCTGTACAGAGAGACTGTGTCTAGAAGGTCATGAACCCGTCAAGGTCATGGATTATCTCCGCCAATCACCCGTCCATGCGCTTTGACCACAACCCCCACATCAACACCTTGACTTGCGCTCGGTCTCGCCGCATCTCTGCATCTTGCATGTGCAACCCTGCATGGGCAAATGATAGCTATGTACAGAGACATCGAATATCCCCCAAGTTTGCCTGGCCAGCTTGTACTGTGCATCTCCTTGCCCTATGATATGTTACTATTCCTTTGTTCTATACCATGCGACCTCGGGAGTATGACAGTCACTCGGCTGCAGTTGCCCATCTAGGCAAAACCATCGCGCGCACATCGCTTCTCCAGTCTTGCTTCGTCCCATCGTCCTGTGTCCTTGAGTTCTCGTGTTCTGCAAGACACTAGTTTGCTTGCTCTCCAGAGCATCAATGTTCGCTGTGTTGTGTTCTAGAGACATCAACTTGGATATCTTGTACCCATGGCATAGGATCACTAACTCATCACTCTCCTTAGTGGCATGTGGAGGGTAATTAGACACGCACATTGCCAAAGCGGTAGCTATACTATCCAGATCCTCCTTCCTAATCAGCGCCAACGGATTAAGAAACGAAGAGAGACCGAGGATGCTCAGCTTCATGTCAGCTATGATCAAGGGGCTCAGCTACACAAATTCGAACTATCGAAGTTCTGATGTTCTAATGCGATCGACCGTTGCGCCCTGAACATGTCAATACTCGATCCAATGCGACAGAAGCAGTCGGTCACGCCGAGCTATACCCTCCACATGTGATGGCACAAGTATTTTAAACCAATCACCAGATCCTTCACCAAGCACATGGGCGTCAAGTGCCCCGAAAGAGCTCTACATCCTCTTTGTACCGGCTGGAAGTGCCTTTCAAGAACAGCTGAGATCACAAAGTTTATCACCTATCATCACCAGCGTTTCTGCTAAATCATATATACATAAATCTCATTCTTGAAGGATCAATACCACAAAGCCTTGTTCCAAAACAGAGACCTCGCATCGTCGATATCGTCACCAGCAACCATACGGAAAGTGTCCGGACCCAACGTACTATTAACAACCAACTGCACACCACTACTATTAGCAGAATTATAAGGCTGCCATGCGATCTTGTCATCCGGCCACAGCGTATTAGGATTTCCAGTCATGACAAACGACATGAGATATTTCTGCAATGTATATGCGAGTGTGGCGTTGATGTTTTTGGCTCCGTTGTAGAAATAATACGCAGTGTCCATGCCGTGCGTGGACGGTGGGATCTGCATGTATCCATTCCAGGTGGCGTTGCCGAGTGCATGTGTCAATGCGATATCTTTGGCCGTGTGATGGAAGGACTGGTAGATATCTGCGAATCGTAGCCCTTCGCTGCTGTAAGATGATGAGGGGTATAGAGTTAGGATTTGCTGGAGAGCATCTGCAGATATGCCAGGGAAGAAGAGCTGGATTTTGTTGATGACATCGACCTCGGTGGATACGCCGGGATACGGGCTTCCATTTGATTCGTGTTGCTGGTGAGTAATGACAACAGGACCGGAAAAGTTGAATTGGTTTTGGTAAAGTGCAGTCTCCCAAGTGTCGGGCATGAAATCGCCGTCTGTTCGGGGCTGCATGACGTATCCGTATTGAGAAACCAGAGAGTTTGAAGCAGAACCGAGAGAGGAGAAGCTGACTTGTTTCATACAAGACAGATCGGTGGCTTGACATCCGACGGCAGATGTCAGGTTTTGCCAAAAGGCTTCTGCTTGGTGGTGGCCTGCACCAGGATTGAGGCCGGGACTCATGATGTATGCGCGATCATACAGCTGATCGGCATGACCGGCGTATCGCTATTGAAGGTGTCAGCTCAGGAGGCTTTCAGTATCTCTGTGTTCATTTGATTTGACTTACGGTCATTTGAGACAAGATCTGAGAACTGCCAGATGACATGCCAGCAGCAGTGACTTGGCTCGGATCACCACCAAAGGCACTGATATATTTCTTGGTCCATCGGAACGCGTGTTCGACATCACGAACGGCCGCATTTGTCGAACCACCAATGTGAGTGAAAGTAGGACCATTGGCCAGACCAAAAACTCCCAAGCGATGGTTACAGCTGACAAAAACAAATTCAGTCGTCAGGTTGAAGAGACCTTCAGGAGTATTGCTCAGTTTGCTGCCACCGTTATAGCCTCCTCCCCAATACCAGTGCATGACTGGGAACTTCTTGTTGGAACCATCGAAAGCTTCGACGGGAGCGTACACATCACAGAACAAGCAGTCCTCAGCGTTGTTGCAGGCTACATTAGAACTGGCTTGGTGTCCGGTGTTGATGGTCTGTTCAACAGGTGGCCATGTTGGTGCAGTGAAACGTCCGGTGCCATTTACAGGAGCAGCGTATCGTATGTTCTGAAATTTGTAGTAGCCGACTTTAGCATTGCCTGATACAG
Source organism: Aureobasidium sp. EXF-10728 (assembly GCA_023848605.1). NCBI lineage: Eukaryota > Fungi > Ascomycota > Dothideomycetes > Dothideales > Saccotheciaceae > Aureobasidium > Aureobasidium sp. EXF-10728. The sequence continues at coordinate 159,887 of SWBG01000042.1, forward strand.
GTACTACTGTCGAGTAGTCTAGCTTGACTGTGGGCGTTGCTGCGACAGAAGGTCCTGAAGAAGTGCTTGATCTCGCCGTCGTACTGACAGAGGTGCTTGATGTTTTAGCAGTGCTCGATGTTGAGGCTGTGCTTGTTATCTTGGAAGTGCTTAGAGATCTGACGCTGCTCGAATATCCGGCGCTGCTGGATGACTTGGCAATGCTGGAGGACGAGGCAATGCTGGATGGCTTGACGCTGCTGGATGATTTGATGCTGCTGATTGGCTTGACGCTGCTAGATGATCTGATGCTGCTGGATGACTTGACACTGCTTGACAGCCTGACACTGCTTGACGTTTTGGCGCTGCTTGATGACTTGACGCTGCTTGATGTCTTGACGCTGCTTGATGTCTTGACGCTGCTTGATGTCTTGACGCTACTTGACGACTTGACGCTGCTTGATAATTTGGCGCTGCTCGACGGCTTGACACTGCTTGATGGTTTGGCGCTGCTTGATGGTCTGATACTGCTCGATGACTTGACGGTGGTGTGAGCCAAGCTGCTTGACGACCTGACGGTTGTATGAACAGAGGTTCTCGCAGATGTCTTGACGGTGGCAGATGTGGTATGTCCAATGGTTGTGTGTGAAGACACGGTTGAAGTTCCAGCTGCTGCAGACGCAACGGCAATACTAGCCGTGAGGAGGATAGAGGTTACTTTGACCATACTGATGGTTAAATCTTGATCTCGTCGATATGTGTTAGTCGACGATGCGGAAAAGGATAATCCTGACACAGGACAATGTCTCTCTTATTCTTCTGATCTTCGGGGCCATGGTCGATAGTTATAGAAGACTCCTCTACGATTTCATGGCTGGATAGATCGTGCTCTGGACGCAAAAAGGGTCCAACGTTTTCGCCGTTCAAAGATGCAATCTCTCGTCTTAGATCTCCTGAACAGAATCTGTGGTATAAGAAATCTGCCTGAGATGTAGGCTGTTAGATGAGAAGCACAACGGCTCAGCTGTACTTTTTGTGAAGTGTGTTTTGAACAAGAAGGCGGAGAACGGCCCAACGGCCAGCTGAGGTCCAAGGGGGTTCGGCACAAAGTCCGATGGTTGAACATCAGCAATTCTGACCGTCGGTGCATTTCCTAGAGAGACTGTGAATCAGGAGGTAAGCGGTATAGAAAACGCACAAGTCGCTCGATGTCGACCGTCTTCACGGGCTTCATTTTTTGTTTCGTTCTTTGCGCAGACTGCCGAGCACTCAGTTCATGTGTCTTGATTCTAGTTTGCTCTCATGTCGAAGAGGTGGACTCCATAGAGCAAGGTTACTACTAAGTCACAACACTTCGATGCGACATCTAGTTGCATAATTACATGTCAAAGATATTGTCAATCACGAACCGACGTCGAGATCCAGTGTCTAGCGAAATCAGATATGTCGGTATCATGATTATGCCTGGGTTAATTCTGAGTAGCTGAATATTGATGAACGTGAGATGAGGTCTCATCCCCGACCATGGTTGAGCAGTATTATAGCAGGGCGTATTGCGATACGCGATTAGGGCCAAGACGATGGAGTAGCCAAGAACAAATGCAACGACTATCATAATGTCGATTCATGGAAATGCCAATACTGGGCAGGCATGTCGAGATGACTGTGCTGATGCTGTCATGAATTGGAGCTAGTGTTTGAGAAAGCACAGCGGAATCCAGGCGGCTTGGAAGGACCCGAAGTCAGGCCTGGGATGTGTCTTTGTGCGGCGAATAGGACAAAGAAGAGCAAAGACAAGGCTGAGTGCTGTGGCGATGCACAGAAAGCAGCCAAAATGATGATGCCAAGGCTTGAGGTTGCCCCTGAATAGTATAGAAGGTTTGGCAGGAGATGGGAGGGCTTGGTGGGGGGGTTTGAAATGAAGACACGCGTCGGACGGAAGTACGGCTTAGGGATACTGCAAGAAGTGATAAAGATACAAGGCTGCGGGAGGCAGAAAGGCGAACAGTGTCACAGGAGTTGATGGTCAGAGGATTGTTCAACAAAGAAAGCAGGAAATTGGCCGTTTGAGACGACTTTGGTGGGGGAGGAATCAAGATGCTTTTGGGCAGTCGACAACAAACGGCGGCCGCGTGGGGGACTTTGTATGGTACGCAACAACCCATATCCTCAGTATTTTCTGTTTCTGCTTCTCCTTCCACCATGCATGCTGCCAGTTTGCCATCTTCACTGCCAGTAGCGCGACCGCAGACATCGCTTGACCGAGGCTGAGACGTGTGACCTCTATACAGATCAACATCCGGATCTCTACCACAACCACGTTCAACACTCTCCGATGGCCTACCACTCGCAGCACACAAGCGCGACCTTCGTGCCGGGCGGCATGGACGACTACTACATGCCTAACAGTCCAGTCTCGGTCGTCGCACCCGCCCCTCAACGGTATGACACCCTACCTCCTGCATGTCCTGCCGCAGCCTCTCCTGATAACAAGACACAGACACATGCCCGAGATGAGCGACCAGATCCAAGAAGGAATCGCAAACATGCAGCTGTCCGTCACAGCTCAACACGAGGCCGCTGCCTTCCCCCAGGTCCCCTACCGCGGCCGCCATATCCCACAGACGGATGCCGAGTTCGAGTCTGTCCTGGAAGCTGCACGAGTCACCGTCTTGAATTCAAATGACCCGGATATGCAGTTGGCATGGGCCCAGGATGCCTTGCAATATGTCACCATCTGTCTGGAGAACGAGGAGCGACTGCATCAGACACAACCTCCGCGTCAGCACCAACCTCAGGTCGAGCACCAGATCATGGTCGATGCCATCAACATTGTCACCTTCCTCGCCGACCAACATCATCCCAAGGCAGAGTTTATGCGCGGCATGTGGAACGAGTTTGGTCGCTTTGGCTGTCCCCACGACAAGCGCGAAGCCTTCCGCTGTTATGCCAGAGCCGCCGATCGAGGTTACGCCCGCGCCTGCTACCGTCTCGGCATGTTGTACGAGAATGCGAACGACGAAGAAAGAGCTTTGGACAATTACAGACGCGGCGTTGCTGCTCAGGACAGCGCCTCTCTGTACCGTCTGGGCATGATCACTCTGCGAGGACAATACGGCCAGCCCAAGGACTTTGCTACCGGTCTCGATCTGATCAGACGATCAGCCGACTCGATTGATGAGAACGCCCCTCAAGGAGCCTACGTTTACGGTATGCTGCTCGCTCGCCAACTACCCCAAATCAAGCTTCCCGAGGGTCTTTTGCCCTACGACGAACAAGAAGCCAAGCACTACATTGAAAACTCGGCCTTTTGCAGATTCTCAAAAGCCCAACTCAAAATGGCATCCGCTTATGAACTGGCCTCCCTCGGATGTGAATTCGACCCTGCCCTTTCTTTGCACTACAACCGTCTCGCCGCAAAGCAGGGAGAGTCTGAAGCCGACATGGCCATCAGCAAGTGGTTCCTTGTTGGTCACGAAGGCCTGTTCCCCAAGCACGAGGAGTTGTCTTATATCTACGCCAACAGAGCCGCACATGCTGGTCTGTCGACTGCCGAGTTCGCCATGGGCTACTTCAACGAGCTTGGCATCCACACCCCCAAGAACATTGATCTCGCCCTGCAATGGTACAACAAGGCTGCTGCAAATGGAAACAAGGATGCTCAGGGTCGCATCGATAGCATCGCTCACCGTCACATCCTGTCCAAGAACGACCACGAGAATGTTGCCCTCAACCGCATCAAGTCACAACACGGCTCCATGCGCGGACAACGTCCTCCGAGATTCCAAGCTCAGGTTCCACGTATCGAATCAATTTCTGAGAATTCCGTCTCTCCTCACCCAAGACGGTTGTCATCTCTCGGTCCTCCTCCTTCGAGCACTCCCGCACCGTATCCCCTGGATGATCGACCTCCAACTGTGCCTCCCCCGAGATCTACCTCTACTGCGCCTTATCCCATGGACGACGTAACTCCAAGACCAAGCCCTGCACCCGGACCCATGGGTGGATTCCTAGATACCCGTCCTGCAACCACCACGCCAATGGGCAACCGTCAACGAGCCCAATCCGCTCTTCCACGCCCCGAATCTGCTTCCGCGGGTCCCCAAGGAATGCGTCCCATGCCCGGCAGCGCAAGACCATCTGGCCAACGCATAGCTTCAGGACCTGTCTCTGGCCCTCGCCCCCCACCAGGAAGCTCTCCCCGTGTCAGCGCTACCTCTCAGCTCCCACCCGTAACCTCCCGTCTCGATATCGGATACACCGCACCGCCAGACTCTCGCCCTCCCCCCAGTGTAGTCTACTCTGCGCCACAAAACCCTGTCTCAGGCAGACACTCCACGCGTCCACAGACTTCCACCAGTAATCCCAACCTTGCCCGTCCGCCGCGAGTGGATTCCGCTTCGTCGTCTAGACCCAGCCCCGCGCCATCTGCAGATAGCAGCAGCAGTTTGCCGACTCCGCCACCTGCCTCGTCGACGCCGAAACCGGCCACTACGCCTGCTAAACCGGCCAAAGCTGGCCCAAAGACTTTTGAGGAGATGGGGGTGCCGAAGCATAAGCAGGATCAAGAGTGTATCGTCATGTGATATTGACTTTTTCCATTCCGGATATACTTGATTGGATTCTTTTTTTTTTTTTGGTTATCGGTGGTTTTTGCATAGCGCTGGGTGGTTTTTTGGCTTTTTTTTTTTTCCCTTTTTTTGGTTACCTCTTTGTAATCTTGAACGGAACACACTTTTTATACACGGTATACACCAGAGCATTTTGCACGATATCATTTTGTCTTGCTTTGGCTTGTACGAATCTTCTGCTTGCTTTCAATGCCGTTGTTGAACATGTCAATAAAGGTTCTTGCACGATACGGTTGCTGGACAAATATCGATACAGCTATTGACCGTGTTGGCAAGTCTGGGCAATTGGAGAGCTCACTATACAGCCACAGTGCTGACGATTCTGATCCAAATTTGGGCTCGCTCTATCTTCTGGTCGAAGCAGCGTTCATGTCAAGCTCACTCACACGCACCATTGATACACAACTTACGGAGGCACAAGAGACAAAATCGGTCACGGACACACAAGAGACAAGTCACAGGGTCAAGACGATATAGGTGATGTTCAGAAGTGTGTCATTTCTGTCTCAGGTGCATTGCATAAAGCAGCAAAAGGGGTATCCGCCAATATCATATCATCATGCCATCAAAGGATCATTGCTTCGTAGGACTGTTCCATCAGAGGATTTACCATTGCAAACCAGCAAGGTCAGAATCATGGACTCAGAGGTTCTTGTTGACATAGTCGGAAGTGGTGGTGGAAGTGTTGGGGTCCATGACCTCGGCAGCATCCGAGCGCTTGTCGGAGTGAAGGCCGGGAATGGCATCCTTGACCTTGTCGACGACAGACTTGTGGTCACCGGTGGTGATGTGGGAGTCGTTGGCGCTGGAGCTGGTAGTGTCGGAGCTGGTCATGCGAGAGACCTTGTCGTGGATGGACTGGCCAGTCGACTTGTGGTCATCGGTCTTGAGATCTCTGTGATGGTGGTCAGAAGTGCTGTTATGATGGAAGTAGACGAACGACAAACCTAGCGACGTGGTCGGCAGTGCCGGTGGCATGCTCCTTGGTGGTGTCGAGAGGACCCTTGGCAGACTGAGGAGTCATCTTCTCCTGGACCTGAGGATGTGTCAGTGTTGTGCTTGGGCAGCAGTAGTAGGAGAGATCTACCTTGTCAGACAGATCCTGGATGAATGTCAGTCATGTTCATGATGGATCGATGGACGAAGAGACGAACCTTGCGTCCGAAGTCGGTGCTCATGTTGGCAGTGGGTTGGTTGTTGATGGTGGATGAGTAGTGAAGGTTGTTGTTGATGGTAAGACTTGAGGTTGGCTTGATTGCTTGATGAGAGGATGTGGATGTTTTGTTGACGGTGAAGAGTTGGTCTGGGAGGTTTATAAACAAGAGGTGGAAAGGAAAGGCGGAAGACGCCGTGTTGGACTTTCCGTTTGTAGAGTGTTGAGACACGCATGTGACAGCGATGAGATCGCTGCGTCGCGTCTTTGGTCAATGGCGAGTGAGGGAAGGTGCTCTTGGCTGCGCAACTGTTCTAGCCGATTCACTAGACAGTGGTCGAGACCAGAGTGTGGTTTCTCAGAAACACAGATCAGCAATTCGAATACCCCTGAAGCCTTGTACTTTCCGATACCCATTGCTGAATCGATGGCGACTTCGAAAAGACAACCACAGCTTCATGCACAGTGCCGACCCATGGTGAGCCACACAGAGGCGTTTGTTTGTGGAGGGGCCATGAGCTTGCAATCAATTCAAACCAGACTCAACCCACGAACAAAGACACAAAAAGACTGGCAAAGTGAGAAAAAAGTGTGTCTGATAGTAAATCTACCTACCAATCATAGATACAACAACGCTCCAAACAATCGTCTCAGCGATGGTATCCTTTTTATGTCCGTGCCAACGCCATGTGTTCATCGTCAAATGCCCCTTTACAACTCAGTCTTGAGCTTTCTCTCATCTCTCAGTGCCTCCATCTTCTGGACGGCGACATCGAGAGGAATGAGTTCACCCAACTTCTGGGTCTCGGGGTCATCTCTGTTTCTGATGTTGACGGTGCGGGACTCCTTTTCTTGGGCACCGACGACGAAGATGAAGTTGTATTGGGCGAGTTGGCCGGTACGAATCTTCTTCTGCATGGTGTTGCCGGTGATATCAATGTCAGCGTGCATACCCTTGCCGCGGAACAGAGCCTGCAGCTCCTCGACGTAGTCGTTGACGGCGGGCATGACGGGGACGATAAGAATTTGGCGGGGAGAAAGCCAGAACGGCCACTTGCCGGCAAAGTGCTCGGTAAGAATGGCAATGAAACGCTCGAACGAACCGTAGATGGCACGGTGAATCATGACGGGACGTTGGCAGCCGGGAGTCAACTCACGACGATAGCTGGCTGCGCTCTTCTCGCCCTTCTCACCCTCGACAGCAGGAGCATCCTCGGTAGGCTTCTGCTCGAGGACGGGGGCCTGCTTGACCTCCTCACCCTTGGTCTTGGCCTCACCAGCCTCGGCACTGCGGTACTCGAGGTTGAATTGTTGAGGAAGCTGGAAGTCGAGTTGGATGGTGGCGCACTGGAACTCACGCTTGAGAGCGTCCGAGATGGTAATGTCAATCTTGGGGCCGTAGAAGGCGCCATCACCAGGGTTGAGCTCCCACTGAGAACCACCACCGGCAACGAACTGGTCCAGAGCCTTGGTGAGTTGAGCCTCAGCCTTGTCCCAGGTAGCGACATCACCAAGGTGGCCCTCGGGACGGGTAGAAAGCTTCATCTTGAAAGTGAAGCCGAACTTGCCATAGACGGTACGGAGGAAGTCGAAGAGACCAAGAATCTCAGACTCGACCTGGTCCTCGGTACAGAAGATGTGGGTGTCGTCCTGCTGGAAGCGGCGGACTCTGGTGAGACCGGTGAGGGCACCAGAAGCCTCGTTACGGTGGAGAACACCAAAGTCGGCAATTCTCATGGGCAGTTCTCTGTAACTGCGCTCGCGGTGGGAGAAGAGCAGACAGTGACCAGGGCAGTTCATGGGCTTCAGAGCCCACTGGTCCTTTTCAACCTCAAAGGTGAACATGTCATCCTTGTAGTGTTGCCAGTGACCAGACTGCTTCCAGAGAGCAGAGTTGTACATGTTGGGAGACATGACCTCTTGGTAGCCACGGCTCCAGTATTCGTTGCGGAGGAAGCTCTGGAGGGCGTTGTAGATGATCATACCGTGGGGAAGGAAGAAGCAGGAACCGGGGGACATGTCGTGGAAGAAGAAGAGTTCTTGCTCCTTGCCAATCTTGCGGTGATCGCGCTTGGCGGCTTCCTCGAGGTACTTCTTGTGCTCCACCATCATGGCCTTGTCGGGGAAGGAGACACCGTAGATACGCTGCAGAGAGTCGTTCTTGGCATCACCGAGGAAGTAAGAGGCAGAGTTCTGTTGCAACGTCAGTTTGTGTGTCAAAAATACTGGCGCGTGAAATGATGTACCTTCATGATCTGGAAAGCCTTGATTCTACCAGTGTGAGGAATGTGAGGGCCTCTGCACAGATCGATCAAGGGACCGCAACGGTAGACGGTGGTGCTGGTGCCATCGGGGATCTTGTCCTGGATGATGTGCTGCTTGTATTTGTTGTACTTGAACATCTCAAGCAAGTCCTCCTTTTTGAGGGTGAGACGCTCGAAGGTCTGCTTCTCCTTGATCGCCTTCTCGGCAACCTTCTCCAGGGGCTTCCAGTCGGACTCGAGGACGGGCTCCTGGTTGGGGAGAGCCATCTCGTAGTAGAAGCCATCGTCGACGGGGGGACCAATGCACAAGCTGCAGCCGAATCTTCTCTCACAAGCCTCACCCAGAACGTGAGCACTCGAGTGCCAGAAGACCTTCTTTCCCTCGGGGTGTTCAAAGTCGAGCAATTCCAGCTTGCAGCTCTTCTCCAGAGGGCGGTCCAGATCCCACAGCTCGCCGTCAACCTTTGAAATGACGGTACGCTCGAACAGCGACTTGCTGATGCCGCGGGTGATCTCAGCAGGGGTGGTCTCCCAGGCCTTGCCGACGCGGACATTGCCGTCGGGCATGGTGATGTTGATGTCGTCGCGGGGCTGTTGGGCAACCCATTGGTCGTACTCGGCCTTGACTCTGTCGAAGATCTTGTTGCGGTCGTCAATGTATGACGGGGGAGGGGTCATTTCCAGGGGACGGGCATCGCCCTCTTCCTGTGCGCCCTTCTTCTTGTCCTTCTTTTGCTGCTTCTTCTGCTGGGACTGTTGGTGCTGGGCCTCTGAGACGGCCATGTTCTTCACGCCCTCGACGGCATCCTTTACGCCGTCGACGGCTCCCTTGACGGCGTCCATTGTGCGAGAGTGATTACAGGCGGCGGGGTAAAAAGCTGTAAAAGTGCGGATGTGATGATTGGAGAAGGCCGGACGGTGAATGGGCCTGTGAGTCGTGACGAGACAGCGAGTCGGAGCAGAGGAGAATGGAAGCCTCTTGTAGCGACAGCAGCTAGACAGCATATACAAAAAGAGTCACAGCTAGCTCAACACCGCACCTCTCAAGTCTGTCTAGCGCAGCTTGCGGCAGGAGCGACTTACGGCGCGCGGCAGCTTCCGTCCCCTCCAAAATTCGGGCCTTGGCGTAAATTTCAAGCTTCATCGAGTGCAGCACAATTCTCGCGCCGTCCCACTGTCGTCTAACCAACGCCAACCTATACTTGTTCGATTGCTGTCTTTTCGCCGACAGCTCTCTATTACTCGCCCAATCTTCCGGTCGATATCGCACCGGTCGTCTCTTAGCGCTTCGTAAACTCGACAACTCCGACCAGAAAAAAAAATGTCTTTCCGCGGTGGTGGTGGTTTCAGAGGTGGACGCGGCGGCGGTGGTTTCGGTGGTTCCCGTGGAGGTGCGCAATGAGATTCTGGGAAGGAAAACACAAAGAACAAGGCAAGACTGACACTGCTGGGTTTATGCGCAGGTCGCGGCGGTTTCGCTCCCCAGGGTCCCCCCGACCAGGTCTACGAGATGGGCACCTTCATGCACGCCTCCGAGGGCGAGATGGTCTGCACCTCGACCAACGTCAAGATCCCCTACTTCAACGCCCCCATCTACCTCGAGAACAAGACTGCCGTCGGCAAGGTCGACGAGATCCTCGGCCCCATCAACCAGGTCTACTTCACCATCAAGCCCCAGGAGGGCATCGTCGCCACTTCCTTCAAGAACGGCGACAAGTTCTACATTGGCGGCGACAAGCTCCTGCCCCTCGAGAGGTACGCTTTTCCTCCTCGCGCCCATACTTGCTGCTGCAACCCAGACCTAACACTTCTCCCAGATTCTTGCCCAAGCCCAAGCCCGCTCCCGGTGCCCCCAAGGTCAAGAAGCCCGCAGGCCGTGGCGGTCGTGGAGGATTCGGTGACCGCGGAGGTCGCGGAGGCCGTGGTGGTTCAAGAGGCGGTTTCGGAGGCCGCGGCGGTTCAAGCTTCGGTGGCCGTGGTGGTTCGAGCTTTGGTGGCCGCGGTGGTTCAAGAGGTGGTTTCCAGAGCCGTGGAGGCTCAGGTGGTTTCGGTGGCCGTGGCGGTAGCCGCGGTGGTTCTCGTGGTGGCCGTGGTGGATACTGAGGTACTCGACACCAAGAAAAGTGAGCGTGTGGGCGTAAACAGGCAGCGGCGTCACGGAGTTATGAGGCCTTGGAACGGCTTGGGAAATGGTTTCACAAGGAGGCATTGTTTCGACAAAAGAGGCAGTTCATCTCATGTTTTACGCTGTACAGGACTATTTTGAATACAGAGAAGACGAGCAAAAAAAAACTATTTCAACTTTATTCGTTCTGAACAGACACCGAGCTATGGTTTCATGGCTTATATCTCAAGGGTGAAGCATATCGTGTGTCAAGACACTTTTACACTGCTTGATCGAGGACAAGCGAAAGATTAGTTGACTTCTTGCTATCGTAGGACAGCCAATCTTTGGCCCATATGCCGTTTAGTGTCTTCGACGTCGGTTTCGATAGAGCAGATTGCAACACGTGCAAAGAGCCTATGACTTCTGTAGAAACCCATTCCACAGCCAAACGAAGCAAACCTTTGCATACCCCAAGTCCACATCTTTATTTCTTGTTCTGACGTCTGTTGATGCATCACCGAGCGGTGAGATTCGCTGCTAGATGCCTCAATCGCTGTCTCTGAAGATTCCGAAGCCAACGGTATTTCACCCAGGTCCGCCTCTGTCATGTAGGAATACTGAAGAGGGCCTGGCATCCTCGGCGGTAAGACAGCACAGCCACGTCCTTGAGCGGGCCACGTAAAGTGGTGTTGGTATGGAAGATGATCGGGAAAGGGGTTCGAGGTAGGATGTGGCACGATTGCCATGAAGACGTTTTTGCCAGATATGATTTGTGTTGTTGTTGTCATTCCAATGCCATGTCGAGCTTTTGTTTCCAAGGACCCGAATCTGATGTCCATAGGGCCGTGACAAGGGTTGTAGTATCTAGCTTCTAGGACTGGTGTTGTTTGGAGGTCCGGCTGGAAAAGCATTGCGTTCTTCTTCAGGTTGGCAAAGTGCCAGCAATCAAGTGGGTGAGAATACAAGCCAACGTGGCCGCAATGGGCAGCGATCAGGATTGCACTATCGCCAAATCCGACATTGCAGACTCCGCACACGATGGCAGAAGAAAAGTATGCATCTTCTGCATGAACGTTGTCCCAGTGCTCAGCAAAGTCTGACAGCGGCATACCTCGCACGATGCACTGTGGGCAACCAAAGAGGTGAGTAGAGTTGCGCTCATGGTCGTTGATTAACGGGCACATAGGTATGTGATGCATCGAGAGGTGATGGACATTGATAGCAGCATGTCCACAGCGGGCAGGACGATTGACAGTTCCAGGCTTGATGCAGAGCGCAAGACTGTGTCTTTTGTCATCGAGGTGATGATAGACTTCCTGGATCTCATCTGACTTCTTGAAGGTCACGCATTTCGGCAAAGAGCATACGAACGGTGCTTGGTCTTTGTCCACAGTGTTGTGGTTGGATCGAGCTTACGCCTTAGTTCGCGTCGACAGTCAAGCGACGAAGGCTTACAACTGGTCTACAATAGTCATGTTGTACAAAGCGAACGCAGGAAGGGTATGTGATCCATCTTGAGGTAGCGGTGTGGGACTGACCATGGCCAGACCTGGTGTTGCTCTGGAACAAAGTTGGGATGCTCGTAGCTGATCGGACTTTAGACCGATTAGGACCAGGACTGGACCTGATGTGTTACTGCAGAGTTAATGAACCGAAGGCAGTTGAAGTTGCAAGGGCACGTTTCAGGAGGAAAGAGCAATTGTCGATATTATTGAGAGCTTGTCACATGTTGGAGTGTGGCAGATACAGATGTGGCTGTGCTCGTGGTCCCTTTTGTGGCTTGCCGAAATGACGCAGGCCAGATCAAACAAACGCCCGCGTCAGAGCTAAACCTGCTTTCTCTTGTGCACCGTCGAGACGTCGTCCTCTCACTACTACCTCTTCTACTCCTAGAAGCCTTCGTTCTCAAGCTGAACACTTTTCCAAGAAATACCAAGACTCAATTCGCCATGTCCCGCAGAGTGAACGCGTCGACCGACGCGGCAAAAGAAGTCACCGCCAGTCCCCGTACGTCTGTCCCAAACATGACGAGACAGACACAAACACTGACAGAGAAACAGCCATGGACAAGCAGAAGCGACTGCTAGAAGAGTCCGACCCCGGTCACTTTTCCATGATCCGCGCAATGCATCTTGCCGACCTCATCACCCTCCTGAATGGTACAATTCACTCCTCATGATCTCATGTCCAGTACTAACACTGCCTCGCAGGCTTCTGCGGTATCAACTCTGTCTTGTCCTCCCTCCGCTACTGCATGGGCAATCCCAATGACCTTGGCAACCTCTGGGCTGCTCTGGCCTTCATGCCTTTCGGTCTCTTCTTCGATTTTATGGACGGCAAGGTCGCTCGCTGGAGAAAGAAGAGCTCGCTCATGGGCCAGGAGCTCGATTCGCTTGCTGATTTGGTACAACATCCTCTCTTCCACGCCTAGCAAAGCAGTGGCTAACCACAACCATACAGATCTCCTTCTGCGTCTCACCCGCCGTCGCATCTGTCGCGATTGGCATGCGAACCCCTCTTGACCACTTCCTCCTCACCTCCTTCGCCCTCTGTGGTCTTCTCCGTCTTGCTCGCTTCAACATCACCACTGACAGCGTACCTAAAGATGCCAACGGCAAGGCCAAGTACTTTGAAGGCCTCCCTACTCCCACCTCCCTAGGCATCGTCTCGCTCATCTCCTACTGGGTCAGCCAGGGCTGGATCCACGACCAGATTCCCTTCGGCGTCATTGCCGAGGGCTCGATATTCGAGTTCCACCCTGCCGCTCTGATCTTTGTGGCTCACGGATGTCTTATGATCAGCAAGACCTTCCACGTCCCCAAGCCTTGATTTGCGAACGCGGTGGAGAAGGAAGAAACAAAAAAGGACATGCGATATGATGCAACTTTTAAATCCTGGACGTGTTTGACGGACTTTGGTCTAGAGCGGGTCATAGGATATGCTCAATGATATGCAAACACAAAACTAGGTCTGCGCAGTACGTAGACCATCAATGAGAACCCCATGCATAACTCTCGGTTTGATAAATTGGGACTCGTGAAGGCGCATCAAGCGAATTGATCCAGAGCTACGGCGAGGAATGCGGTGGACAATGACCCATTCTGTCTCGCTGCCTCGCTGTGGTAGACGCGTTCTTTCATGGACTTGCGACATTCTCTGTCGAGGAGATACTCTGGTATGTGTTCCAGTCGCTCTGCCTTTCGAACCTTGGTGAGCCATTCATATCTCTCGCGCTCTCTCCTCAGCAGCAGCGGCAGCGCCGCGTTACCAAGTCTGAGATGAGTGGAACAAGCGGACCAGTGATTAGAATGAAGCAATGTTACTCCGACATTGCGAGAGAAGGCTAGCGCTTGTGGCTAACAAGCCAATCTGTGCAAGAATAGACGACATGGGATCTTTGGTAGAGCAACGCGTGTGGTGAAACGCAATCCGCAACGCAATGTGACTCGTGAACCCCGGGACCGCAGCGCAACCTTCACACGATGCCTCTAATGCACGTGGTGGTGTCGACAGCGTCTAGAAGAAGCCTTGCCGTCAGTCTAATCATCCTTTGCCGAAGTTTGTCCGCATCTTGTACGTACCTCGCAGCTTTCTTTCTTGCGTGGGATTAACATGCCTTGAGGTGGGCAACCACATATACCACTCGTCAGAACCGCCTAGCATGGATTGATGAGCATGGCGCTCGAGAGAGATCCATCGACTGCACAGTCGACGTTATATGTATGGCGACTATCTGATATGGATGTTCCCCAATCCAGCTGAAACATTCAGCTCCGCGGTGACCCCAGCTGAGGGGAAAACAAGGCAAACTATAAAACGGTAGGTCGCTAAGCTCAGGTACCTGTGCCAACACCTCCAAATCAGGACATAGGTATCAATAGTAGGTGTGAATCGTGTGAATCCTTCGAAAAGCATGTACTGTACCTGTGAGCTGGTCTCGAGCAGCTCTGCTCAAATACCGAGCAGCTCAGCTCTGGTTTGTTTCTTCTTGCTCCCTTCTCGTTCATCATCTTCATCTCACAATCGCTGTCTTCAAGACACCAAAGATCTCACCTCAAGTCTCTCGCTCTTTGATATCTATCTTTTCGATATACACATATACATATCCTTCAACATGAAGTCTGCTGCCGTTATCGCCCTTGCCGCCACTATGGTGGCTCCCGCTCTTGCTCAAGATGCCGCTGCCCTTGCTTCCCTCCTCCCTAGCTGCGCTGTGAGTATCCTCTGTAATTCTCACTTACTTCACAGCCACTAAGACAGTTTCACAGGTCACTTGCGCCTTGAATGCCATTGGCCCCACTGGCTGCGTGGCCACCGATGTATCCTGCCTCTGCTCCAACGCAAGCTTCGTCTCCTCCATCGCCGCCTGCACCAAGACCGCCTGCTCGGCCGACGACCAGCAAAAGACCGCCGCCGCCACCCTCCAAATCTGCCCTAACGCTGCTGGAGCCGCTGCCGCTTCCGGCGCTGTTTCTGGCTCGTCTTCGTCTGCTGCTGTTGTTGTGTCCAGCGCTTCTGTTGCTGCGTCGTCGTCGGTTGCTGCTGTTGTTTCTAGCGCGGTTTCGTCGGTGTCAAAGGTTTCGCCGGTTGCGCCTGTTGCTAGTGGGACTGCTGTGCCTAAGCCTGTTAATGGGACTACGGTTGCCAATGGCACTTCTTCTGTTGCTGGGGCTGCTAGTGCTACTACTAGCAAGCCTGCTTCGTACACTGGTGCCGCTACTTCGGTCAGTGTTGGTCTTGGTCTTCTTGCCTTCATGGGTTTCGCTGCTCTTTGAGCGAAGCTGTTCTTTTGATGCTGTGAAAGGCTTTTTTGATCTGTGGATATAATGTTTTCTTTTTTCATACCAAGGGTGGTTTTTTCATTAATAGTTTCTTATATGATACCTTGGCCTTAGTTGACTGTATGAGGTTATTTAACTTGTGCCTTTGGCTTCTCTTGTGACTGTTTTTGCTTCTCTTGTGACTTTAGTGGATGGTTAGCATGAGGAATCGCTCGCATCCTTGCAGGCAGGTCTTTGCATGTTTTCTGGCTGCATGTGTTGGGTATTATTCGTCTAGGTGCGTGAATGGCAATAGAGACCATCTCATTCAAAGCCATCATGGCAACAATCATATTTCATCTATACATCAAACATTACCAAGTTTTTCTCTTACATGCTAATCCACCTCGCCATCCAAAACTCCGTGACCTGCTTGGCCTCATCAACCAACCCCATATCCAACAACAACTGCGTAGTCCCCCTAACCGCCGACTCCAACGCCGAGAAAATCCACGCATGCGTATAACTCGTATGCTCACCCACAAACACCGTATGCATCTCCGTCTGGAAATAAGCAGGAAGATACAAATCCTGTTGCAAAGCGGTGGGAGACGCCCAAGCACCAGCCTGAAACTCATCGTTGGCCCAACACTTTCTGTCGTAGGCGCCTGTGTATTGCTGTTCTGCAATGGGGCCGTGGAGTTCGATCATGGCGCGTTGGACGTAAGCAACGTGTTGTTGTTCGCTCATTGCGCCGGTGGATTTTGCCATGTCGCCGCTGAGGTATGAGGCCAGGATTACGCCGGGCCCGCTGCTGTTGAGTTTGTAGCTGGGGTAGCAGACACTGCCGATGCCTGCGATGCCGCCGCCAGAGCCGCAGCCACCGATGATGGGGCGAGGCAGGTGTTCCCAGAAGCGGGTTTTGTAGTGGAGGGCCACTTTGCAGGCGGGCGAGTAGTTGAGTCGTGCAATGGCGCGGCTAAGCAGACTTGAGTAGTCGGGAAGACGCCACAGTCTGACTTTTGAGAATGGCACGGCGACGATGGTGTAGTCGAAATCGATGGTTTCGGTTTGCATATCGAAGGGGTTGCCGGGACGGAAGTGGACGGACATTTTCTCAGAGGTTTCGTTCCAGGTCATTGCTTGCACTGAAGTCTGGAAGCGGGTGCGGTTGAGGACTTGAGGACCAAAAGCTGCGGGAAGACGACTCAGGCCTTGGTCGATGGTGCGCCATTTGGTGGCCTCAAAGTATACGTCCTCGTATGGCCATGATGGAAGATTGTCGGCTACAGAGTCGATCTGATCGGTAATGTTGTTGTCTTGACCCATCTTGTAGCGGAGATAGCCAGACTCGGAAAAGTCGAGGAAGCCTTCGGCCACGGCTTGCTTGTGTGCTTTGAAGACGTTGGTTGCATACAGACGAGTCTTTTCGGTATCCATGCCGAGCCAGTTCTCATATTCTTCTGTTGCTTCGGCTACAGCAGTTGCGTTGCTGTATGTAGCAGTGGTGTTGTCCGCGAGTGATGGGTTCTCGCTCACCTCGGCGACGCCAGGAACAGTACCATCAGACTTTCTCTTGGTTGTGCTGGAGGGATCGTTGACAGCACTCTGGATCCATGGAATGAATTTGACTTCATAATCAGGGTCGTATTTGTTTTGCTTGTTGAGTTCGTCGGCAAGCTGGAAGACCATCTTGTGGTCATTGATCTCGATGGTCTCATTGTCCATGGATAAGCTGACAGGGAAGCGCATGGGTCCCATCTCTTGGTACTGATATTGATCAGACTTGGTAGCGTTGAGATATGATGTATGAACACGGCCTCCGATACGTGATGAGGCCTCGATAATCTGCCAGTCATGGAAGCCGACAGAGTCCAACAAGTGAGCGGTCATGAGTCCAGACATACCGCCACCGAGGATACCGACGGACTTGCTCTTGGTTTGAGCAACAAAAACTGACTCTGGTTCCTTTTCCTTGAGATACGCGACACCGTCAAACCAAGGACCCATAGCATCCATAATCTCAGCAGCAGCAAGATGTCTCTTGTTATTCCTGCGACCAACACTGACAGGTAGAGATCTTCCCAGCAAGACATCGCCAGAGAAAGCATGCAGACAGCCATCACTAGACATATCCTCGGGAGCCAGCCAGACGAAGCGGGTCGGTCTCTGTTCGTGCCAGTTCAGATGACGCTTTGCCAGGTCATGGTTCCCAACATGTGTGCTGCCGAGAACGTGATGGGCATCTTCTGTAGACTTGATACCGCAGTCGCCATAGACAATGGAGAACTCTCCATCATGAGATGAATGGTAATCCACATGAATGTTGTGCATACCACCTGCCTCTATAATCTCTGGAAACCTGAAAGAGACGGTAAGGCCTGAAGGAGCAGCGACAGCATGTTGTATCAGCGTCGACAAGGCAAAGACGCCCGTCGAAAGCTTGCGAATAGACATTGGGGGAGAAGAATGAGGAGAATGTGTATGAGAGCAAGCATCCGGGTCACGACTCACCATTTTATATATCCAGCAGCAAGTCACTGACACAGACGTGCTCTCTCAGCGAGCCCTAACATCGATAGTCTGCGGAATCTACACAGCCTGCATACTCCGGTTGGGCTGCAGGCAGACGGGCCATGGTTGCGGTGTATAGTCACGCCGTGCAGAATACGACGCATGGATGAAGGAGTCCTATCTCCTTCTCCACAATATCAAGTCGGCGACGTTCAGGTCCTCCAGGAAACGGGCTCTCCGTCAAGTGCCAAGTACACGCTATACCATGTTGGCGGCATTCCAGCCGACGGATAGTACCCGTATCGACAGAGTGACACTGTTGGTAGTGCATACAAGCGATGGCCGTGTCTTGGCCGCTCCGCCTATCTCTGGCCACCAGGGCCTGTAGGGCGCAGCATTGATTTGTAGACCGAGTACGGAAGCTCAACAGCAGGTGAGGAAAGGTTTCTGATGTGCCGGGAGAAGATCGACGAGATAAGGTAGGTAGGATCGATAACAAGCCTTGGCAGCGGTAGAGGTTACCTATCTTTTCGGTCTGCTTGATTGCTTACACATAGCAAAGTGGGTTATTACTCAGAGTCGTGGCTGGTTGTTCAGTTGAGATTGGAAGATGTACAGATGCGGTAAGTATCCGCAGATATTGAAGCCCGACTGTAAGAAACAATGGTGGAAGTGCGTGACAAGACTTGGTTGATCATGATGGTGCTGTGAATCATGGACTTTATCATGATCGTCGTGCCAGCTCAGTCATGATTTGCACAACTATGCAAGACAGTCCGCCTCGTTGGCAACACAATATCATATGTTCTCATCTGAAGCGCACAACCACCGAAAAATCCCCTCGACCGCTCTCGTCCATTTAATATAAGCACGACTCACCTCCTCAAACTCGCATACATACGATGACCCACGGAGTACTCGTACAAACATCGTTCTCTTCGCATCTTCCACGAGCTCTTTCATGTTGCTTTAAGCTTGCAAACGCTCTGTAGACCGTAAGCGCCGCCGCCGACAAGAAAAGTAGCTGCAAAGCGCCCGTCTGTTTCATATCATGCACACTCTGCAAGTAAGGCCGCCAAGGAAGATCCTTCCCGCGCGTCGACTCATGTAGCTGCTGCTTTCCCATGGCTTAGATGCTCAAAAAGGTGCCTCGCGCTTGAGGTTTGCATGTAAGAACTGCACGAGTCGCGGGGCTGTGGTGAGGCACGCAGAATGTTAATATATGTAAGTCGAGAGGCCTGCCTCAGCCTCTACCTTGATTTTTTCCTTTCTGTTTTCATCTCTAATCCTCTCCGTTTCATTGCTGGGTGCATTGCTGCAACTCTTGCTTTTGGCAATGGCAGACTCTTCACGATGGACGTCTGTCCCTAGACGCGACTCTACGTCCAGTATATCCTCACACTCCTCGGACTCCATGGCCAACCAGCAACCCGAACAAGCGACAAAATCAGAACCCACCGCTCAAGTCCGAAGCCTCAAAGAAAAGCGACCGAGTCCATCTTTCTTCATGTCCCCCACAGCAACCTGGAACCTCTATCGTCACAATCCCTGGTATCTATCCTGGCAGCAAGAAACCTGGGCCATGATCTTCTCAGTCGCATGCCTCATCGCCGTCGCAGTGATCATGGCATGGATAGATGGAAAAAGGCTGGCCATCTGGCACTGGGCGATCCAACCTAACGCTGTCATCTCCGTGTTGATTGTGTCTTCAAAAGCGGCTTTGATGATCAGTACCGCGAGTTGTGTTTCGCAACTCAAATGGACGCATTTTCAACAGCAACCGAGGAAACTCAAGGATCTGGAGGGCTTTGACGATGCGAGTAGAGGTGCTTATGGCAGTCTGTGTTTGCTGATGAGCAAGAGTGGATACCTGAATGTTGCCGTCACACTAGGTTGCGTGGTCACAGTATTGGTGCTCGCCATGGAAACTTTCGGTCAGCAGTTGTTGAGTTTTCCTGAGAGGAGAATTGCAGTATTCAACGAGACTGCTTCTTTTCCGGTGATCCAGGATATGCTGCAGATGCCGTATTGGGGTGGCGTCGGCGAGAAATTGTCTGATCGTCTGCTGCAATCAAGACTCGGATTGATGGAAAGCATTTATGGAAAGACCACAGCTTCTCCGTTCGATTGCACCGCGTCTTCGTGCTCCTGGGACTCTCATGTCACTCTCGGACTGTGTTCGAGTTGTCGAGACATCAGTTCCACGGAAGTTGACTGCAAAATGAAAATCACCGAAACCGTAAATGCTCACTCCACGTACAACGACACAACCCTCGAATGTAGCTACGCTTCAAGCGGTGAATTCAAAGATTGGGGAGGGGGTGGCAATCTCACCACCATCCGAGAGAAAAACAATACCGGCATCAGAGCAGAAATCCCGGATCCGAACAACGCCTCTGACTGGATATACAGGACTGCAATTGACATCGTCAACTGGAACAACGTAGGATTCTACTACAAAGGCCAACCTGCAATTGCTCTGAATTTCAGCGCGATCGTCACGAATGATACCTGGGAACGGCCTCAGATCACCACCTGTACGCTGCAGTATTGCGCGTGGGTGTATGAGAACTCGACTGCCCAAGGTCAAGACTTTGACGATGGTCATCTGCAGAAGTATCTTCTGGGGTATGAGTCAATAGAACTGCACCAGTCTGGTCACGGACTACCTGCAAGTATGGCGGAAAGCAACTACACTTTTCGGGCCAATGGTACTGGTTTTCCGAGCGACAAACACAACGACACATTCAAGGTGTACGGAGACGCAAGTGACGAAATGCACAGTCATCTGGCGACCATTCTCATGTCGTCGACTTACGACTACTACGCGGGCTCTAACGATTCCTCGGCGGGCCTGGGTGATGCCCTGATCATGAATCCAAACATCACGGAGCTCTCAGAAAGAATGGCCATCAGCTTGACCAACGTTTGGAGAAAGTATCAAAGCACGCCGGCGGTGGGAACTGCATGGGAATCCGTCGCTTTTATCCATGTTGAATGGGCGTGGCTTGCATTGCCAGCTACAGCGGTCTTGAGCGCCGGCGTAGTGTTGCTTATGACTCTGTTGCAAAACCGAAGGACGGTGCTATGGAAATCATCCGTTCTCCCATACTCTTTCAGGGTTCTACATGGGTGGGATGATGCTGAGTTTGACAGCGAGACTCTTGAAGAAATTAGAGAGAGGGCGAAAGAGATGACCGGCCAACTTGTAGGTGACGAAAAAGAACGAGTGCGGTTGGTCAAATCGTGTGATTAGGAATAGCCGATTAAGAGGGGCTTTTTCCGATGGCCTGTGAGTTCAAGACTCCTAATTACCGTCAACGTATGTGACAGATTGACGCCGGTAATGATGAGTTGTTACCATGCAGAGTTTTCTTGTTTTTACTCTGGTGGCGCATCTGTGAGTGGTACATATCGGACTCCATAGAGTCTCTTCTTCTCGACAGAGCCATCTTCTTTCTTGTCGACGACGTAGATGAACTGATCATGCTCGCCAACAGGCATGAAGAGTCTGATCCACGTGATTAGCAGACCGTCGGATAGTGATTAGTTCTCGCGCTCATTAGTGCTGCAACAAGAAGCAGCTTGAGATTCGCGAAAAGCACTCACCTGCCAGGGCGTTTGAGCTGATCGATGAGCTCTTGATGGAAGTCAACTGCGGCTGCGCCCACATGAATGACATCGTATCCTTCTTCACCACCCTTTCCTGTCCATCCCTTC
Source organism: Aureobasidium sp. EXF-10728 (assembly GCA_023848605.1). Classification (NCBI taxonomy): domain Eukaryota; kingdom Fungi; phylum Ascomycota; class Dothideomycetes; order Dothideales; family Saccotheciaceae; genus Aureobasidium; species Aureobasidium sp. EXF-10728. The sequence goes on from SWBG01000042.1 coordinate 181,015, forward strand.
CTGCCGTCAGCCTTCACGTATGAGATACTCCCATTGGCAAGCAGTTCACGGCCTTCGTCACTTTTTGCGGTGTTCTTCTTTGCAAGATCCACAAGTGGCTGAATGTGTTCAATACCAACGACAGTGCCTTCGGGCTTCACCAGCTCAGCAAGAACGTGGGTTAGATATCCAGATCCAGATCCAACGTCCAGCACTTTCGCTCCAGGTCGCAAAAGATCTACCACAGCTTCGCAAGCATTGGCGTGCATGTGAGGAGCGGAGATGGTTACTCCATGGCCGATACTTTGAGGTCGATCCTCGTATGGCTCCGCTGGAGCATAGTGGCCTCGGTCGACCTTAGTTGTGTTCAGTATAGTCACATTAACTGTAGGTCGGAGGCTTACAGTCTTCATAGCTTGCTTAACCCTGTCTGACTTGAGGATACCATTCCTGTGTAGAGTATCGACCATCTTCTCGTTTGTTGAGCCATGGCTGCGCCAGGCCATAGTGATTCGGCGATACAGAAGTGCAGGCGCAGTGTACTGGAAGTGTAGAGTGTTGAGGGCCGACGACACTCTCCTCGAGGACCTGATGGCGAAAGACAGACTGATGATGGAACGCGATGATCAAGCTGATTGTTGAGTTCTGGGAAGGTTTTCGATTTGTAACAGAAGGTTGCTTTCATTGGAAGGATAGGTATAGTAATGGCAGGAGCAAGTGTAGTAGGTTGCAGATGCTCTGCGGGGTTGCGAGGAGATCAACGTCATACAACGTGAGCTTGCTCCAAGGAAAGACTGTTTGTCGAATACCAGCGCACCTATGCCGAGTTATGATAGTGAAAACTTTTACACCATTGAGAGTGTGTGAGAGAGAGAGAAGATTTTTGAACAGGTAAAACTCATAAATTTCCTCCGGTAGAACATCGTCAAATGCTATGTACAAAGAAGTGTAAAGGCCCGCAAACACACTGCCTAGATCATCAATGTGAATCTGGAGAAGGTTGCTCAAAGAAAAATAATCAGATACACGAATATGTTCTTCGTGACAATAGAAGCGAAAAGTTTAGATCGGTACTCCACAGAAATGCGTGCCCACAGAAAAGATAACCATGACTCGTACGAAATTTTGCTAAGCACTTTGTACAGTCTTAGTTGCACATACCCCAGTACTGCTCAGCATTGAAGGTGGAGGGGTTGTTGGGCTTCCACATGTCGTTGAAGGCGGTGAACCAGATGATGTTGGAAGAGACGGAAGACTTCATGGAAGAGAGAGCAGCCTTCTGGTTCTGAACGCTGGGAACAGCGACACCGTTGCTGTCACCCTGGGTGGGCCAGCCGGTCTCAGTGATCCAGGTCTCCTTGCCACCACAGACGCTGGAGACCTCCTCCATCTGCTTAAGAAGCCAAGGGCCAGAGTTCTCGGCAGCGACGTTGCCGTCGAAGAAGGGGTGAGAGTTGACGGCAACGTAGTCAGACAGACTGCAAAGATCGTCGCCGTGGGCGACCATGGCAACGAGAGTGTCGACAGCAACAATGGGACCAGAGTAGCCAGCAGCTCTGATAACAGCCTTGGCAGTGTTGACAATGGCCTTGACATCACCGGCAGCAACCTTGCCTTGGTTGACAATCTCGTTACCGATGGAGATGGTGTTGAATCTGGACCAGTCGTTGCCGATAGCCTTGACGGCGTCGGTCAGAAGGCCAAGCTCCTTAGTAAGGTCGCCCCAAACGTTGTAAAGACCGGCGAAGATCTTCAGGTCGTACTGCTGGCAAACGCTGAGGACCTTGGCGACCTGGTCGCAGTCGGTACCGTAGGTACGGACGAAGTCGTAAGTGTTACCACTGCTCTTGGCGTAGGACATGATCTTGGCGAAATCGCTGTTGACCTCGTCTTGGGACTTGCAGTCACCGCTGTCGGTGTAAGGAGAGTAGACGATACCGTAGCCCGAAGGACCGTTGCCACTGGAGGCAGCGGGGGATGAGGCAGCGGCCTTGGAGGACGAAGCAACGGAGCTGTAGGCAGCAGCCGAAGAGTAGACGGGGGCCTGAGTGGTGGAGGCAGCCTCGGAGGAAGCCTCGGAGGAGGAAGCCTTGACGACAGAGGCAAGAGTGGTGGGAGTGGGAGCCACGTAAATCTCGGTGGAGGACGAAGAGGCCTCAGTGTAGGCGGGCTTAGCAGCGGCCTCAGTGTAGACAGGGGCGGAAGAGGCAACAACAGCGGCAGCAGCAGAGGTTGCAGGGGCCTGACCCTCGGTCGAAGTGGAGTAAGGAGCGCCGTTCTCGTCGACGAAGACGACAACGTTGGGGAGCTGGGTGGTCACGTAGGTGTAGTCGGTCTCGTAGACGACATCCTTCTTCTCGTGAAGCTGCTGGTGACGGCCTGATGGACAGTTAGGATCGTTGTGCCAATGGGTCGACTCCGATTGATCGACTTACGGTGGTGACCAGAAGGCTTAGCAGAGGCAAGGTTAATCAGCGACAGAGCGCCGAGGGCAGCAACACCAGTTCTCATCATGATGAATAGATTTTAACGATAGTTTAGTCTGGCCGGCCAGCGGAGTCAGCGATTGCGTATCAAAAGAATGTGCGGAGGATGTTCAATTCCGAGACGAATGGCGGAGGAAGAAGTTTTGAAGGCTCGAAGAAGGCCTTGACCCTCGAGAACTCGAGCCAACTACCTGGTCGGTGCTTGGGTGGTGAAGGGGGCGAAGTGTGAAACTTACGAACTCGGTTCCTAAACAAAGACGACGGCGTAGAATAGATTGTCTCGAAATTGGCTGACGCAAGGAGTTGCTCTGTGTGTTTGTTGACGTTCAAAAGAATGTGGCAGCTGTCCCGAAGCGCACGATAGAATTCCTCCCGGGGGGTTGGTAGAGACTGCTGGGGTAAAGAATGTGGATGACCTTGGAGCAAAAACGAGAGACGACCTGGCAAGGCTGTGGGTTGATATAGAAATGAGCAGTTGCAAAGAGAAACAAGCCAGAGACGAGAGCGAGGTCCACCCTCAACTATCGATGGCAGAAACGGCCGACGGATCGCCGTTGAATACATAATCAAAGTATGGGTTGCGTCTAACTCCAAGTAGCAAGGACCAAGCCAAACCGCGGCTTCCCGAAATTGCCCAAGAGCCCTAGTGCGTCCTGTTCCTGAACATCCCCCAAGCCACTCGGACTTCTGAAGCGAACGTGCCAACCTTCCGTTGCATGGTCGTGCCTGGTCGAGTGGAGAGTCTCCACTGAGCAGACTTTGTTTTGCATGCAGAGAAGACGGAAAGGCTTCATAATGAACCGAAGTCCGCTGCCGTGCGAGAACACGAGCTGTCGTTGCGTTTCGTTGCGTCTCTGCGCTGCTCCTCAGGCCGCCAGGTCGTCGCCGCAACAAAATCTGTGTCCTCAGACCAGCAGATCAACAGCCTCGACGTTGGCCGTTGCCGACGGTAAACAAACTGCACTCCAGAATCTCCCTGTGCGACCAAGGGCAACCTAGGTTCCTGAAGAGTGTTGACTCGAGTGGTCGAGCTGCGCCAACCTGCATGACCAAGAACACCAGACGTTGTCAATATGCGGCTAGGCCACGCTGAGCATTCAGCAGTTCTACACGACTTTAGACTTGCGGATGGGTCGACGTCGGATTTGCCTTTATTCTCCGAGCGCCATTCTTCAGCTCCTCAGGCCGAACTGAATCTACCGTTACCTTTTGGCCAGCTCGTAGCATCCCTACCAAGATGAGACACCCGGCGACGCGCTGGAAACAACATGTCGAGACTCGAGACCGGACGGTGATCCTTTCAGATAGGTACATCTTGAGTACAACTCGAGTCTCGACTATCTCAGAGTCTCAGCAGCTAGATGGCTTCGGGTCTCCGCTTCTCTACGTGTGTCGCTATACTATGTTGACCGATTGGTACACATCGGTAGGTTTATTGCTTCTCGACCCACTCCACATTTCACATCTTATCGGTCAAGGATCAATGGTGACAGACGGGGAAGAGGAAGACCTTTGTAGACCTTCGTTTTGGTTGTCTCACTCAACGAAGCTCGTATGCTCAGCGACTGCATTTTTCCAATCGCACAACAAATTGCACCAATTCAAGCAGGTTTTCAAGGTAGCTTCAAGCGCCTGATTTTTCTTGCTGTTAGAAAACATCTGTGATGCCCCATCTTTTAGAAGATGGTTGTCAATTCATTGCCTCAACTACCAAAATCTAGAGTCGAGCATGTGTTTGTCGCTCATCTTCCAAATCATCTACGGGCTCGCGATCTATCTGTCGCACACAGCAGCAGAGACATCTCAGCAGCATGTTTTCACATCTCAAAAATCCTTGTCTCTTCTGCTCCGATTCGAACAGGCCTTCTCATCGGCTGAGACACCAGAACGGTCGCCCTGGAACGTCTACACGCGGCGGCCAACACGAGCGATCAAGCAGTTTATGCCTTCCTCATTTGGCTGATTCATTCCAAAGCAGGACAGAGCACTGCGACTGACCACCCTGTGAGCAGTCTCGACCTACTTGTCTAAGCATTCAAAGTTAGTGTATACGATCTATAGAGTTAACTGAAGCTGCTCGTACCCCACCCAGCTTTCTCGTTGAGAATGTCATGCTTCTCCGCACGCAGCTCGTCTCAACATGCACTTCTGGACTCCATTCAGCTCCACCGTTTTCACTTTGGTAGCTTGCGACACAATTTTGCTGTGCCCATAGACAATATCGCAGACCATGCATTTGTCACACTAAATCGTCCTTTAGTCGATTCACAATTGGCGACTTCTCATCTCAACCCTTGAGCAGTGGGAAACATTCCCTCAGGTCAGGAAAAGCAATGTGAATCGAGACACTACTGGCTGCATTCGCATCGTGTCTGAACGCGGCATACTGGACACTGATCGAGAGGTAAATCTGGGTCTGTACTTTACACGAGACTCTGACTATGCTTGACAAGTCAGACAGATCATGGTTAAGAACACTCTCTCGATAGCAAATGCAAAGGGTATCGTTGATGAAGATTCACTCCGCGGCTTGGTTGGTCCACTCTAGCAACATTGTGAAAACTGCTGAAGAGACACCACCATCTTTCGTCCCCGCAGATGTCGCAACAGCAACGAGCGATCGATCTTGCTCCGAGCCATCATACAGATCTCATCGCAACATCTGGGCATCACAACAAGAAGAATCATGACAACAGCATCCACATGCGACAACGGTGCTGCATTTCTCTAGCCAAGGCCATTTGGTGTCTTGCTCGTATTGCTCCTCTTTGCAAAACCCGGCCGAGTTTCCCGTGTCATTACTGCACACAAACATGACTGCGCCGATCCTCAAAAATTACATGTCATCTCACTTCCGCCTCGTCTCGTCTGTGTCAGGAGACACGACACATGCCGACCTGCCAAAAAAAAATCCTTGAACATGATGGTCAATATAGTGAGCATGACAAAATTCACTGCAGGTACAGCCACACACGCATGCAGGAACGGAAGCACGGAACAAAAGATCCTCGAGCAACGTATAACGGTAAGCCTGCATACGAATTTTATGCATCATGGCAGATTTTCGTGGAGATTTGAGCGGACGACGCCCAGAGGTATCTTGGGGGGTAATCACAACAACCAAGGCAACCCTTCCAAGAAGTATAGATAAAGGAGATACGATGTCTTGCAACGATATCAAGGTAGATCAGCTGAACCTACTCAAACGATGGCAATTTTAAATGGGAGAAAGGTTGTCGAGGAGATCGACAAGTGTTTATCACTGACGGGCCACGACCCGTGATCTGGATCGACTTGATTGTATAGAGATGCGCAATTAGACAAGACAGCTATGATTGATGTCTTGGATTGAAATGATTTCTCTGGACTCATCGCTACGTATCTTGCAGCAGAGACACATGTTGAGCATGCGACTGCGATCGAGAGTGACTGGTATCCTTTGGATGGACAGGGTCGTCCCATTTACTACATGCTTTGTCAAACAATTGCCTTTTGTAGCTCCCACAGTGCATGTCTGTATACTCTGAACATATGGAAAGACTGGTATCTATCTTGGTCTCTGATTGAGATATCAATCCTGCTGTTGCGGGCGCTGCAGGGCGAATACTGCTCGAAAAACGCGTACAGCTGCCTCAATTTTAAAATCTAAGCTATGAACACTACCTCTCGAGTGCCAGTCTTGACAAAAGCAACGTGGAAAATGTGTCCAAGAGATCATTCGTCTCAGCAGCAAAGAGACATGTGCGTCTGTAATAGTTTCTGGTTCAATCATCTTAATACAGTGAGATATGCTCATGGTTGCTGTCTCGAACATGGACCAAAACAGTGACATGTGAAGTCAAATGACGTCAACGCTATAACCCATTAACGCGTCATTCCAAGGCCGTGTCGTTGTCGCGATTGATGCAAACTCTCCTTGCCATTGAGCATTGAATCAACCCAGCAGAATGTCAACCCCTTCAAAGAGACGGAAGAAGAACGATGGGCAGCCGGCAAGAGGCCTCGACTACTTCTTCGGCAAGCAAGCACAGGCGAAACAGCAACCCAAGGACGAACCGAACCACGAAGCGCAAGAAGCAAGCACCAAATTTGATAACCTCGATCACGATGTTTTGTCAGATGAGGCACTGGCTAGAAAACTGCAAGCAGAGTGGGACGAACAAGATCGAGCACCGCAAGCTCCCACCCCTTCGCCTTCGAAGTCAGCAGTCACAACCGAAGCCGACGAAGCAGCGCCAGCACTGCCGAACCATATCAAGGAGGAGAGGAACATGAAGGAAGAGACACCTACACCTGCACCGGCTCTAGCGCCAATGGCCGTAAATCCGTTCGCAGGATTGGGTAAGAAGAACACATTGTCGCTCCAGTCAGCCACCGCCGACGACGACACCGTTACCTACGACATCCCTTTCGACCAAAGTCCCTTGACCTTCGACCCGCAAAATTATATCCCAGAGCTGAAGAAGCAATGGGTAACCGACAACGGCCATGCCACGTACGCCCTCCTCACCCACTGCTTTGTCATGGTCAACAGCACACAAAGCCGCATCAAGATTGTCGATACACTGGTCAATGCATTGCGTGTCATCATAGAAGGAGATCCTGAGAGTCTGCTGCCTGCAGTATGGCTTGCGACCAACTCAATCTCGCCGCCTTATATTGATATGGAGCTTGGATTGGGAGGCTCGGCCATTTCGAAAGCGCTGAAAAAAGTTTGTGGACTGGACAATGCCGGCTTGAAGAAGTTGTCTGACAAGTACGGAGACGCTGGCGATGTTGCCTTTGAAGCGAAGAAGCGCCAGAGCTTGACCTTGAGGAAGCCCAAGCCTCTCACAATCAAAGCTGTCTTTGATTCATTGGTCAAGATCTCACTGGCAAAGGGCCATGGTAGTGTCGAGACAAAACAGCGACTCGTAGAAAGACTTGTCCAGGATGCCAGGGGAGCCGAAGAAAGTCGATATGTTGTTCGTACTCTGGTACAGCATGTGAGTATATCATCTAGTTTTGCGACGCAACCACGACCTCTGACACTCATATAGCTTCGTATCGGTGCAGTGAAGACGACTATGCTTATCGCCTTGTCTCGAGCCTTTTTGTTGTCCAAGCCACCTGGTGCAGACTCCTCGACACGCGACAGGCACGAATTGGCCAAGCTGTCGAAGCAACAGCTGGTTGAAGTGTGGGCTCCTGCTGAAGAAATCGTGAAAGCGTGTTTCGCCCGTCGTCCTAACTACGTAAGTGTCTCGCTCTTTCACAAGTTGGTATCGAGTCTGACAACTTTTAGAACGACCTAGTGCCTACTCTGCTTGAGATTGGTGTGACAGAGGAACTTCTGCTCCGCTGTGGTCTTGCTATGCACATTCCACTTCGACCTATGCTGGGAGGTATCACCAGAGACTTGGGTGAAATGCTAACGAAACTTTCTGCTCGCGAGTTCACCTGCGAATACAAATACGATGGTATCGATCTCCTGACAACCTTTCCATATAGTCGCCCTGCTGACAAAAAGGTTCAGGACAACGAGCACAAGTTCACTGCGACTCGGCTGGCAAAGTAACAATTTTCTCCCGCCATCTCGAAGTCATGACAGACAAGTACCCCGATCTCGTTGCGCTCGTTCCCAAGATTCGTGGCGAAGGGGTAGACTCATTCATCCTCGAGGGCGAAGTCGTGGCCGTGGACCGCGAAACTGGCGCTCTTCTTCCTTTCCAGACTCTCTCCAATCGCGCAAGAAAAGACGTGGCCATCACCTCTGTCACAGTGGACGTATGTCTTTTCTCCTTTGACTTGATGTATCTGAATGGCGAGGGCTTGATGGACAGACCGTTCCGTGAACGAAGGTCCTTGTTGCGGAGTCTGTTCATCGAGCTTCCACATCATTTCACCTGGGTCAAGAGTATCGATGCCACATCAGCAGACGTCGAAGCAATCTCCGACTTCTACAAACAAGCATTGTCCGACAAATGCGAGGGCTTCATGGCAAAAGTTCTTGACAATCTGCCAAATCCCGATCTCTTAGACGCCAACGAAGATGGAACACCCAAACCACCGCCCACACCGTCGAAACGCAAACGCACTGCGAAACGCAAGCCGGGTGATCCACCTTCCTCTCCTCCTCCTGAATCCGAAAGCGCGACGGCAACGAAAAAGGGAGGACGCAGGAAAGCACTTCTTGCTACTTACGAACCTGATAAACGCCTCGATTCGTGGCTTAAAGTAAAGAAAGATTACGATTCATCTGCTTCGGACACTATCGATCTTATCCCAATCGCGGCCTGGCACGGCACAGGCAGAAAATGCAACTGGTGGTCTCCCATCTTACTTGCTTGCAGAAACCCGGAGACCGGCGGACTAGAAGCAGTGACGAAATGCATGGCCGGCTTCAGCGATACATTCTACAAAGCCAACAGAGCAAAATACGATCCTGATGCCACAGTGGATGAAGACGAGGAAGAAGATGCAAATGAGGAGCAATCAAAGACGAAAAACAATACTCTAGGCAGCAAGCCTTCATACGTGGAATACAGTGGCGGCCACCCAGATGTCTGGTTTTCTCCTCAAGAGGTCTGGGAATGTGCGTTTGCGGATGTGACGCTGAGTCCTACTTATACTGCTGCCATTGGATTGGTGTCGGAGGAGAGAGGATTGTCACTGCGCTTTCCTCGCTTCCTCAAGGTCAGAGAAGACAAGAGTATCGATGAAGCCAGTACGAGTGACTTCTTGGCCGAGCTGTATCGAAAGCAGGAAGCTAGGGGCGAAAAAGAGAAGGAAAAGAAAGATGCCGAGATTGAGGAAGAGGATATGTGAGAATGAATGATCGCGTTGTCGATCGGCATGGTTGTTCGCAACAAATGACCACAAGAAACCAACTCAAATTTGTGGTATAGGTGAGTTAAGCGTAACGACATCCAATCGACACCACAGTCACCTCTTGAGTCACTGCGAGAAGCACTCATTCTGAACGAACATAAGTCTCATTCATCCGCTTCTCAGGTTCCTTCTGTCTCTCTTCCCTCCGCCTTGCAGAATATATCAGCATCAGGTACTCGACAATCCTTCAAGCCGGCACCACCACCTCGACCATTCCATATATCGACGATGGTAATCTCAATGATACTCGACCCTAGAATCGCCCGCTTTTGCACACCTGATTCTTCGAATGCTAGCACGAACGGCAGTGGTAACATACACACCCCACAAGCATCTCCTCCAGCATACCATATGCCGACCTGCGAGATGCCGACTTCCGGGATACAGAACGTGGATCTGGAGTCGTCTCCTCCAGCATACGAGATGTCAAATTCGGGTGAAAATCGACCGGCAGTATCGGTTCTACCCACGCCAGTCACACAATCTAGACGACGACGCAGTTGTGGATGTCTCAAAGCTATTGGAAAGGCCATCGGAGTGGTGCTTGTTGCTGCTCTTCTCGTAGGCATTGCTGTGGGATTGTGTTATGGCGTCTACAGACTAGACTGGTGGCTTCGGTCGAGAGGCTAGAATACGATAGAGCAGCGCGAAAGGGAAGGAAAAGTTGCAGGCAACATAATGGAATTGAGATGTCGAGAAAGAGGAAATGTGATCGATTGGCAACTTGCGAGTTTGGCATATTCCTATTTAGGTCGTCTTTTTCTCAGCAATCTACACAACAAAGTACTGCTAGGTCCCCCTCTTGCTAGAAACTGCTATTACTTCTTCACTCACATCGACTCGACTCACCGAATCAAATTGTTGCATAAATCAAGACCATTCCAATCAAGAGCAATAACCTCAGATTCTCGGTTGCGCTTTCTGTTTGTGGCGTTGCAGCCGCGGCTGAAAACCTTCCTTTCTGCATGCATTGATTTCAGCTTCCAAACTCGAACCTTTCGAACAACCCGCTCTGCATCTTGCCGTCTACACCCTCTTCTAGAGTGCCTCTTCAGACCTGGGTCCAATGACCGTGATGCATTCGACGAAAGTTTTCCTGATCAGGTCATGTATGATTACCGGATCAATCGTCCTGTTCTATGAGCCAACGTTTTGAGCGAGTCGGCCAGCAGCAGTCTACTATGCACGTTGTTCACAAGAGCTCAAGTCCTGCATGGTCCAGCTATACAATGATGAAGCAGGATGAAAGATACAACCCAGCACGCAAGCATGGAGGTCCGAGAAGCTTCGAGGATGCCGCGCCTGCCAGCAATGGCTTGCGTCGCGGGGACAGCTGAAAGAAGTACATTCTCTTGCCGGACAACGCGTGCTTTCTACGCCTGAGCTTACAAGAAGTGCAGCTAATCGGAGATTTTACAGAGGTCGAAATATAAATTTTTGTAGGTCACAGATGCAGCTGCAAACCCCCCTGTAAAGTCAAGTCGTGTCGGCGCGGCCGAACATACAGACTTTCTAGGTAAGAGGTATGCATATTCCGGTTCGCATATCGCGATCCAGATGCTGTTGCTCGTGGACCTCGAGCTGAGGATGAAATGCCATAAGTATTCTTAAGGCTTCAGAAAACCTGGCTCTTTGCCTTTTTGTTTCACTGCTCAAGTATCCTAATCACTACATTTCAGCCATGGAGTCAAACGGCAAATCTCCTATCGAAGTCGTCCAAGTCGTCTCGGCCGAAGACGCATCATCTCAGGACCTGGAGAAGCAAGGACCTGGATCCGAGCAGAACAATACAGAAGAACCTTTGCAGGGAACGGATGACTACTGGAAATGGGAAATCGCAGGCGTAGTTGGATCCGCACTCGCCTTGATGGGCATCATAATCTTCGCCAGCCATTACAACAACGGTCCAACACCTTCATGGTCAATGACTGTGAGGAAGTACGACAAGACGTTCACTGTCACCATAAACTCGATCCTGTCCCTGCTCAGTACTATGGCCAAGATATGCGTGCTGATCCCTGTCACCAAAGGCCTGGGTCAGCTCAAATGGATCTGGTTTGCAAAGAAGGAACGTTCTCTCAGAGATATTGAGACGTTTGAATCAGCTTCGAGAGGATTGACTGGAAGTGCGTTGCTTATATGGAAGCTCAAGTGCAGGTATGATTTCTAGATCAAAATGCTTTACTCAAACACTCATCCTTTTTCGTGTAGACATTTTGCTGCTCTGGCCGCACTGGCGATGCTTATCTCGGTCATCTACGACCCGTTCATTCAAAATCTGGTGTCATACAATGTTCGCAATATTGATGAGGAGCAATTGGGGGTTGCCCCGACTGCTCAGTTGTCATATGCAACGACCTACGATGTGTTGGCGTCTGGAGGTAGCGAAAGTAAGCTCATCTGGAAGCAACTCATCTGACAGAAGATCTAGAAACTGACCAGTCTACAGCCCAACTGGACATGACCATGAAGAGCTCGCTGTATTCCTCAATCTTCGATAGCTCGACATCGTGGGTAACCCCGGACTTTTACTGCGGCACTGGAAACTGCACCTGGCCCAATGTTGCAACGTTGGGTGTATGCCAGCGATGCGTTGACTGGAGTCCTTACAACATCGATCCGACACTGACGCCAATGAATATGACGTGCGATCAGGATGGCTGTGTGGCCTTATTGCCTGATGGCTTCTCACTGGGTGGGCCGAACAACAACAGCCGCAACGTCATGGCAATGAGGACAACTGACCAACCTATCGTGCTCACCAACTTCACCAATGCTCTGGGCTATGTCCAGTCCATCTTCGCCGTTGACGATACTGCCGTCAGCCATTTTTTCAAGAACATCACCGCATACGCGCCTTCCAACAGCTCGTTCATCTTCGCCCACGAATGCGCATTGTATGCCTGCGTCCAGGTGATCAACACCACTGCGACAAACAACCCTGGTGGTGCCAACACCAAAAGCTACAATCCCGTGACGGAATTGACTATGAAGGAATATACCGACTTCACCATGGACGAAGCGGGAAACATGGTCTTCCAGCCAATCCCCCACGAAGACACAATCGCACTGAACATCAGCAACGGCAACGCGACCTTCTCCGTGCCTGCCAAGTCACTGAACCTCCTAAGTACAGTCATCACCCGCATCTTCCAAGGCTACGTCAGCACCGACGCCAACTCAACCGACTTTTTGTACGACCGCGACGGCACCAACAACACCGACGACTCCAACTCTGCCGACTACATCCAATCCATCTTCTACAACAGCGCCTACGCAGACATCACCTCTGGGCTGTGCGAATGGTCCGGCCACTCGCACTGGCAAGCAGGCGCCAACGGCGACGTCGCCTGCACAGTCAAAAACGTCGCCAAAGCAATGTCCAATGGCTTCCGCTCTGTAGCCTGGTCCTCTGAAAACTCTCTCTATATCCCTGGCCTCACCATCTTTGCCACGTCGTGGGTGCGCGTGACGTGGTTTTGGCTGTTTGTGCCGCTGCTTCTGTGGCTGCTGTCCGTTACTATACTCATTGGCACGGCATTGAAAACCAGACGGGCGGGGGTTAGGACGTGGCGGACTAATCCACTGCCTATGGTTTTCTTGGAGATGAGTGAGGAGCAGAGGGGGCAGGTGAGGCAGCATGATATGACGGAGGAGGGGTTGGCGAAGAAGGCCAAGGCGTTGAAGGTTAAGTTGCAACTTGATGGGGATCAAGTCAAGTTGGTTAAGCCTGAGTAGTTTGGTATGTTTAGGTAGGGTATGACTGGAGTTTTTCTGGTTGTGGGGTGTTTCTTGGGAGTTTGGCCTCTTCTACAATGGGTTCAGAAAATTTTATAGTCTCCTGGCTCTTTCCCCAACGATATATGCAGACAAAAACATGTAGACTTTCGCCGGCTTGTCTTGGTTTTTTTTGCCAAAAATTTGATTCATAAACTTCGTTGTCATGTACTCTACCATCTAACATCTACCATGATCATACAAAGTCGAGAAGAAGATCTAATATCCCAAGCCATATCCTCTAACCCTACTAAACAAAAACGCTTTATCATTCTTGAGGCCAAACTCGCCCCAATCGTCCGTCAAGCGGTTGTAGCTCCAGAAGCCCTTCCAAGATAACTTGTTGCCGCCGGCACTCTTTTTGCCTCTGGAGCCAAGGCCAAACTGCATCTTCCACATGTACTTGGGAATCACGCCGTCGGTCTCTATATGCACGTCTCCTTCTGTTTCAGAGGCGGGATCGTTGCCAGGCCCACTCAGACGCCAGCGCCCTCGAAGAGCATCTTTCATGACGCTGTTTGGGAGGAGGGAGCCCGTGGCGTAGGAACGCATGTTTTCCTTTGTCAGGTGGTGGACTACGTCGATTGGCTCGGTGGTGGTGAGGAGGGAGATGCAGGTGCCGTCGCGGAAGAAGCGGAGGTAGCGGAAGTAGGTCACGATGAGGATTGGCGTGCCCCAGGTGGAGGAGGAAGTGTTTGTTGCACCGGGTCGTTGGTAGTTTACCGTGCTGATGTAACAGCCGTTGAACCGTAGACGGGGACGGGAGCGGAACATTTGGCGCCAGGATGAAGAGTAGAGGGAATGTAGCAATGCATTGTCGATTTCTGGCGTGGTTTTTGAGGGGCGTGGAGGTGTGGTAAGTTGGGCTTCGGAGTCTGAGTCTTGGTCTAGGCCTTCGGAAAGGTAGGCTGGGTCATCTTCAAGTTCTGGTTCGAGAGGTTCTCCTTTGAGGTTGCATGCATAGTTGTAGTACATGCCCCCAAAGCCAAACTCGGAGCCTTGGGCAACACGCTTCCAGATGGCCTCGTCGGTCATGACCATGTATGCGAATCTCTTGCAGACAAGGGAGACTTTGGCGAGAGAAGCCAGATCGTTGATAGCGGCATAGGTCAGGACCTCTGACAGGATCTCGCCGGGAAGTTCAGCAATGGGACACGGCGGCGGCGGATCGGCGTCTGTAGGAGCGGGTGCGCCAGGGATAGAGAGGTGTGAGAATTGGTCGACCAGCTCAGTCAGAGTCGGTGGTAGGCCGTGGGACGAGTGGTGGGCAGTTCCGGGTACGGTTTGGCTTGCATTGGAGGGGTTGGGTTGTTGTGCCGGGGCTTTTTGTTTTGGTGGAAAAGCCGAAGGAGGAAAGTGCTTGTTCTTGTATTTTTCATGGACGCGGTCGTCCATTTTGAAGGCAGTGCGGTACAGGGCTACGCTGTCTCCGAGGCTTCCCATGGTCTCTTTCTCGACAGCCTTTTCGTAGTGCTCGAGGGCAGATTTGGGCTCCTTCTTCAAGGCGCCTCTTGCAAGGGCTTGTTCGTGTGCATCCAATCGCAGCTCTGCTTCCTTGTCTGGTAAATCGTAGTATACCTGCGAGGCAACGTCTTCTTCATCGACATCGTGTTCGTCATGTTTGTGTTGTTGCGGGCGAGGCTTCGGAGCAGAGGACGAGGGATGGTGGTTCTTATGATGGGTCTTTGGTTGGGATTGTTCTTGTGTGGATTGCTTGTTCCGTGACTGGACCTCGGCACGCCATTGTCGTCTGAAGGCTTCTAGTTCGGCGTCGGTATCCTTGGGGGGTGGTTGTTCGGACATTTTGGACGTGTTTTGTGCTGGCGATTGTGGTTGATAGTCTTGGATGTGGTCGAGCAGTCTAGATCGAGGCGGCCTCGTGGGCTCGGCGTGGATGAAGCGTGACGTAGGAGGGGCTGGTGCAGCACAACGGCGTGGTGGTAGAGGATATGGTCTCGAGGCAGATTCGAGATAGCGAGAGGCAGAAAGAGGCAGAGGATATAGACGACATGGATCAGGAAGAGACGGCGGAGCAGCGGTGTCTCGTTGCAGATGGACGGGCAGTGGCTTATCGCCGAGCCTGAGGGTCCAAAGGCCGAAAAAGAAGCTTTTCGATGACGGCCACGGAACGCGGGCGCGCTCGGGAAAGAACAAAGTCCAGAGGGCAAGCGCCATCGGCGGCCAGCATCACCACGCCCTTCGAATAGCATCATACACTCGTCGTCCACTCGCACCCCTTCAGACACCTTTTGCACTCCCGCCAGCCGACCTTCGCCCAATCCTCGCCCAATTCACTCTCCGCACGTCTCTGTGTCTCTGCCCTCCCCGCCGACGCCAGACTCACAGCTCGAATCGTCATAAAATCTTATCAATCGGCGCCGACTCGTCCAACCCTCTCATCGCTACACGACACAACCCTCCATACCCGGCCGAGTGGCCTATCTCGGTTCTCCCGCAGCAAACCAACCTGCTACCGATTTCGCAAACATCCACCAACCCGCCGTCCCCTCACAACCTCTCGACGACACGCCTGCCGCCACCATGGATCAAGAAACCTCCATCACCCAGAAGATGTTGTCTGCCGTCTCTGGCAGCATCCTGACCTCATTACTTGGTGTGTCTCAATCCATCAACCCATCTCTGAGTTCCTCCAGCTAACCCTCCCCGAGTCACCCCCCTCGACGTTGTGCGCGTCCGACTACAAGCTCAATCCGGTCCGTCCCCCCTCAATGCTTCTACCCAACCCTCCTTCGCCCGGCTGCCTCCCAATCTCGGCATATCCGCATGCTGTAGAGAAATCTACTACGTCCCCAACCAAAGCCCGTACTGCATGGCCTCATCCGCCGGTCTGACTGTCGACCAAATGCTTATATCTCAATGTGCGGTAGAGGAGACTGAGCGAAGAACCTTCAACTCAACCATCGACGGCTTGAAAAAGATTGCCCGGAATGAAGGTCTCTCCACCCTGTGGCGTGGCCTGAGTCCTACCCTGCTCATGTCCGTCCCTGCCAATGTCATCTACTTTGCCGGCTACGATTGGTTGCGCGCAAATCCCAATAGTCCCATGAAGGATCGCGTATCCGACAACTACGCTCCGCTCTTTGCTGGTTCCAGCGCCAGAATCCTAGCCGCCATCGTCGTCAGCCCCGTCGAAATGTTCCGTACGCGCATGCAAGCCAGCCATCCCGAGGCCGCCACTCCGACTGGTGTCTTCAGAGACACTTTGTCCGGAGTTCAAGATATGGTCAAAGCAGATGGATACCGCGCTCTATGGAGAGGTCTCGGTCTCACTCTCTGGCGAGATGTGCCCTTCTCTGCCTTGTACTGGTGGGGCTATGAATACGGCAGACAAACATTGCACAATGCAAGAGAGGGTCCTGCTTCCCACGAACCAACAGGCAGCTTGAAGAACCGCGCCGTCAGCGAGCTCGACCACAAAACTGTCCTGATCGACAGCTTCATCGCTGGCGCAAGTGCCGGAGCTGTCGCTGCTTTCGTTACCACTCCTTTCGACGTCGGCAAGACTCGCCAACAAGTCGTTCGCCATTCTGCCGACTCTGCAACTTCCGCCGTCGCTGGTGTGCGTCCCGAGGACAAGCTCATGCCGCGCTTCTTGTGGCACATCTACAAGACTGAAGGTGCTGCCGGCCTGTTCAAGGGATGGGCTGCTCGCACCATGAAGGTCGCTCCCGCCTGCGCCATCATGATTAGCAGTTACGAAATTGGCAAAAAGATGGCTGGCAGCATGAACGAAAAGGCTGTCAAGGAGTCATCATCGTCATAAAAAATTCGATTCTGGATTTGTACTATCATCACGGCCTCATCTCTTTGTTGGATTTATACAAAAATCAGTGTAGCGTGGAGTTTTTTGGTCTTTTGGGCATCGTTCAGGCTTTTTCTGCATGTTCTTCCTCCTTCTTCACTCATCGACCCCAGCGCTTGTTTCAGCGATTTGTGTTTTTCTTTTACTGTCATTTCGCATACCTTCTCTCTGAGAAAAGGAAACATACTGGTTGTTTTGCTTCTATTTTCTGTACTACTCCTGGATCATCCGATTGGGAAGACACTCTGTACCTCTAGAACAACTGCCATCGAACAAGGAATATCATCATCTCCCACCGCCGACCAGACTCTCAAACTTCTCATCCCTTCTCCTGACCCATCCCTCCAGCTCTGCTCGTAAATCCTGCATCACTTTCCTGACTTCCCTGGCCTCTGGCGGCACACCCTCGAACACTTCAATCCTCTGCTCTACATCCTTTACCCTCTGCATCAAGGACTGGAGATTTGATTTGGACATCTCCACATCGGCCAACAGGGCTTCTGGTATCTCCGCCCCACTGGCAGAGGCATTCCTCAGCCGCTCATCGTACTCGTTGACTTTTGCCTTGAGCACCTTTGTCTGCCGCGTTATCTCTGCCGTTCTCTTGGGCAGGTTTGATTCCGTTGTAAAGGATTGAGAAGTCAGGGTTTGGAGTTCGGCTTGCAAGGAGGAGTTTTGGGCTGCAAGGTTGGCTTTGAGGGTTTTTGTGGCGTTGAGTTGGGATTGGAGGGATGAGAGGGTTGTGGAGAGGGTGAGGAGGTTGGTTGCTAGGGTTGTGGGCGATGGAGTGGGTGTGTTGAGGGTAATTGCTGTTGTTGCTTGGGCTGTTAGGGCTTTGGTTCCTTGTGCGGAGAGGCTGGTTTGGAGCAATGTTCTGAGAGTGTTGTTGAGGATGGTTGGTGTTTCTTTGGTTTCCTGGTTGGGAAGGCGGGTATGTTAGTTTTTGTCCCTTTTCGAACAATTACCATCCTCTCCTCGAAACTTGGAGTCTCGTTCAAGGAATAAACCCAACAACATCCCATCATCAACGAAAACTCATATCTCACCTCTTCCCTTTCCAATTTCCTTAACACCAATGCCTCCACACCACACAATTGCACCCACCCCTCATCCGCCTTTTCGTTCGCCGCGGCAAACGCCAGCAAAGCCTTTAGCGTATCCTCATTCTCTTCAAATTTGGGAACTTTTTGTGGAAACGGATATTTGCGGGCCAGGAATTGGTGGATGTAGGTCCAGTCTTTGGCTAGACGTTGTTGTTCTGCGGCTTTGGAGGGGGAGAAGAGGGAGTATTCTAAGGGGGTGGAGGGGGGGAAGGTGGGGGGTTGGGTCATTGTTTTCTTCTTTTTTTCTTTTGACTGAGGTGTGAGGGTGTTGATGGTATTGTTTCTGGCTGGAGTTCTGAGGTCTTTGATGGTTGGTTTTCTTCGAGAAGTGGGTGGAGGCGGGGGAGATGATTGTTGGGTTTGGAATTGGTATAGGAGTGTTTGGAGTTGTTTACGGCTTCTGTAAGGTCTTGGCATCAATATATCAAGATGGCCTGGCAAACAATCATGGCACTTTCATCCATTCGCCTAAGAGATGGTGTACGACTATAGTTCATCTTACAGACCAGCTGCCGAACATTCATCTGTTTGATCGGTCTGGTCGTGTGTTGTGGTAGAGCACATGCGAGATCTTGAGAGAGTGGATTCAAGGTCCGAGCTTTGACATCAAAAACGTCATTGATGCGCGACTGCCTTTGGAAATCATCCAAAAGGAACAACAATTTATCCCTGTCACATGCCATATCATTCTCACTCGTTTGTGTCTCCAGTTTTGCAGAGTCAAGTCTCGAGATAGGACGCTTGTTCCAAGGACTGTCAGGCGCACTTCACACTCGATCATGTCTGGAAACAAGGCCGCGCTGAAGGCCGCCAAAGTCGCCTTGGATGCTGAGAACTATGATGATGCCGTCACTCAATGCCAAATCGTCCTCGCATCAGATTCTCAGAATTACTTTGCGTATGTTGCTTCTTCTTATGAGCTGAGCTGCTGACACTGACAACGAATCCCAGCAAGCTTTTCTTGGGCCGCGCATATCAAAAACAGAACAAGTTGGACGATGCGGCAAAAACATACAACTCGGCCGCAGAGATCAAACCCGATGATGCACAGGCATGGCTGGGTCTTTGCAATTTGTACGAAAGTCAAGGCGGCGTCAAACTTGATCAGTACCGTGAGGCTGCTCTCAAAGTCGCCGAGATTCAAGCTGCTGCAGAGGATGCTCACAAATGTCAAACCACCATCAACAAACTCGTGGATTTCACCAAGGAACATGGAACGACCGCTCAATACAAACGCGCCCTGGAAACTCAATTACCAGGAAGCCCGATTTACGAGTTCCTTGAGGGTCGTCTACCGAGTCCTTCACATACCTACACTCGTCTGATCGAAATCACCGAAGAAGAGGAGAAGCAGCGTATCAACAAGGAAATTGGTGAGCGAAGAACAAGACTAGGAGCTCGCATCAACCAGGTCACCACCGACGTTCGCCGAGAAGTCTTTACAAAAAGCAATATCGAGGAGCTCTACCAAAAACTAATTGACTGGACCAACGATGATGAAGTCCGCCGCGAGTACGAGCAGAAGCTGCTACAAAGAGCTTACGATACATTGATTGTCCTAACTGGTGAAGCAAAGGTTGAAAAGCGTGAGCAGGTCATGGCTATTGTTCACGGCATGGTCATCATCAAGCACCCTTTCCTCCTAGCCTGGACTACGGAACTGGACTGGAAAGACGTCGCAAGTGTCTCAGATCTGGATGTCGGAGTTCTAAGAGAGTACCTAGAATTCTTCTCGGAGACTAGTCTCGGCAAAGTGCTCAAAGCATACCTCGACTGCGAAATCTCTCCATTCCCTGCACCTCCAAAGGATCCGGAACAGAAGGAGGAAGATGTCGAGGCACCACTGAATCAGGAGGATAGAATCCTCTTGATGAGCGAGGGTCTCGAAGATGGCAGCAAGTCTGTTCTGGCACACCGTCTCGTTGCAGAATACTATCTCCACCTGGAAGAATACGAGAGTGCAGCAGAGGTCGCTAGGAACGGTCTCAAAATGCTTGAATCAGAGGTTAGAAAGTCTGGACTTATATTGCAGGACAACAAGGATGCCTTCAACAGTACACTCGCTACTGCGTTGGTGTACCATCAGTCGCCCAAGAACCACCCAGAAGCTAGAGATCTGTTCAATGATATCCTTGCGAGAAAGCCCAAGCATACTGCAACGCTCATTGGATTGGGTCTGATTTTGGAAGAACAAGAAGAGTTTGATGAGGCAGTCAAGTTTTTGTCACAAGCACTTGAGCAGGACCCTAGCAACATCCGTATTGAGATCGAGGCAGCCTGGTGTGATGCCCTGCGAGGAAACTACGGTCCTGCTTTGGAGACCATGGAAAAGTGCTTACCGAACTTGAAGCTGGACGATCCCAAAGCACGAGAGCTCAGGGCACAGACCTTATACCGGACCGGTATTTGTCTTTGGAACCTTGACACATCCAAGGCTGCTAGGAAAGATCGCAACGGAGCTTATGCCAGATTCCTGTCCGCAATCAAGACCAACACCAACCTTGCACCTGCGTACACATCTCTTGGTTACTATTATGCCGATTATGCCAAGGACAAGAAGAGAGCACGCCAATGTTTTCAGAAAGCCTTCGAGCTGTCTGGGTCAGAAGTCGAGGCTGCCGAGAGACTGGCAAGATCGTTTGCCGACCAAGGCGAGTGGGACATTGTCGAGATTGTTGCTCAAAGAGTCGTCGACTCAGGCAAGGTCCGACCTCCACCAGGTTCGAAGAAGAAGGGCATTAGTTGGCCCTTCTCGGCACTGGGTGTTGTGCAGATGACCAAGCAAGAGTACTCCAAGGCGATAGTCTCGTTCTTGTCAGCACTCAGAATCAGTCCCAACGATTATCACTCCTATGTCGGTTTGGGAGAGAGTTATCACAATTCTGGTCGCTACAACTCTGCCAGCCGAACATTTATCTATGCCGAAGAGCCTCATGATGGTATTTCTATGAACGTCACCGGGCAGAATTGGTTCACACGATACATGCTTGCCAATGTCAACAGAGAGCTTGGCGAGCATGACGAGGCTATTGCTGGACTCAAAGAAGTTCTTACTGGCAGAGCTGAAGAGTTTGGTGTTCTGATCGCACTCTTGCAGACATACAACGAGAAGGCCTGGAGGTGTGTAGAGACTGGCTTCTTTGGCCAGGCTGCTCACAGCGCGGTTCAAGCAATCGAGCTTGCTCAAAAGATTTCCGAGCTGAGACCTCAAGCCTTCAATTTGTGGAAGGCAGTCGGTGATGCTTGTTCAGTCTTCTACTGGATCCAGGACAGTGTCCACATGTTCCCCAGCGATGTGACCAAGCAGATGCTGACAAAGGATGTTGATGTCAAAGAGTTCGGTATTCTATCAGAGATTGATGGAGTTGACTCGAAGATCCTTGAGAGCTCAACGGAAAGTGACAAAACAGTGGCGTGTCCTGAGTATCTTGCACTCTCACTGCTTGCCTACAAGCGCGCCATCTTTAGCTGTGCACACGATGTACATGCTCAAGCTGTAGCTTGGTACAACCTTGGTTGGGCAGAGCACAAGGCATTTAGCTGCAGCGATGCGAAGGCTGGCAAAAAATTCCTTCGTGCAGCTGTTAGATGTTTCAAGCGTGCCATCGAGCTCGAAGCAGGAAACTCAGAATTCTGGAACTCGCTTGGTGTGATCACCACCAGACTGAACCCCAAGGTCTCACAACACTCCTTTGTCAGATCGCTGCATCTGAACGAGCGTAGCGCAAAGACATGGTGTAACCTCGGTGTCTTGTATCTCATCAACAACGACTATGAGCTCGCCCATCAAGCATTTGGTCGAGCTCAATCAACAGATCCTGACTATGCACATGCTTGGCTGGGTGAAGGGTTGATTGCGCTGATGATGGGTGATAAGAAGGAGGCACTATCACATTTCACTCATGCCTTTGAGATCTCAGACTCTGCTTCCTTGATCTCAAAGCGTCAATATGCTGTATCTGTTTTTGACAACTTGCTCACGACTTCTTCGGCTTCGAATGAGATTACTGCCTTGATCCAGCCATTGTTCGCCTTGGAGCAACTTCATCGCCAAGTCCCTTCGGACCAGGCATTCAACCACCTCGCTTCTTTGTTCTCAGAACGTGTGGGTGACCACGCTCCTGCTATTGAGATGCTTGCAAGTCTTTGCACATCAGCCGAGTCAGACTATGAAGCCACAGAGTCACTCACCTCCCTCGGTCGTTTTGCATTAGCAAAGGCGGATCTCGCTAGAAACCAGCTTGCTTCTAAAGACTTTGAGTCAGCAGCTGAGAACGCAGGCACAGCTCTCGATCTCTCTGCCGAAGCTGATGCAAGCGGTTTGGAGCCGGATAGCAGACGCAAGGTTCGCTTGTCTGCTCATTTGACTGCAGGTCTGGCCGCTTTCTATCTACACAACATGGACGACGCTATTGCGGCCTTCCGATCGGCACTCGAGGAGAGCAATTCCGACCCCGATGTCGTATGCCTGCTCGTCCAAGTTCTGTGGGCCAAGGGTGGCGATGAAGAAAAGTCTGTCGCTCGCGATCAGCTGTTCGACTGTATCGAAAAGAACGACACCCACGTCCCCTCTATCGTGTTGCTCGGCGCTATCGCAGCTCTGGACAACGATACAGATGCTCTTGATGCCGTGCGCGACGACCTCGCATCCCTGCGCACCAACGATAGCATTTCCATCTACGACCGCGAGCATGTCGAACAAGTTCTTGGTGCCATTGCAGGTCTTTCCTCGGATGCATCAGAGATAGATGCGCTGGTCGAGACACAGCGAGCGATCATGCTTGCGCCACACCAAAGCCATGGATGGACACAGCTGACAGACCTGACTGAAGAGGCGTATCCAGCTCAAATGGCTCTGTTGACATCGCAGAGAGCTGTGCCACCTTACGGGGACCTCGGAGCACAGGAACTAGCAAAGGCGTTTGCAGGTACGGGCGTGGTTCGTGATGCACAGCGGGCAATCGTATTGGCACCATGGGAGAGAAGCGGTTGGGAAACCTTTGCAGATGCAGTGACGTCTGCTTGATATCAAGGTCGACGAACCACACGTATGGCCTGAGTGAAATTTGCACGTCGTGCCATACAAGGTAGCAAGTCAAGCAGAAAATTACAATTCAATAAACAACCTCTCTATACGAGCAAAAAATGACGATCGAGCCGATTGATCTTTGACAAACAGAGCTTGTAGCTTCTTGGCTTCAAAACAACCTTGTGATCTTCATCCCCCAGCCTTTTGTCTCCTCTTTTTTACCCCAGCTGCGTGGATGTTTGGTATCGGCTAACGGTGATAGTGGAATTTGATTGTTTCAGGCCTTGACCTTGGAGAACAGTGTTGCAGTCTTCGTGATCGTACGTAAGAGGCTTGGGTCACATTTATTCTTGGTGAGCTGGTTCTCGAGTTTGATGGAGTTGAGTTTGGTTTTCAGAGGTCTGTCTGAACCAAGGTGTTTTTGGAAAGAAGTTGCGACCATCCCACGTGCTTTTTGTGAAATTGCCCAGCAGGCTGTTCGGTTGCACCCGCAGCTTGCTCTCCTTGCTTTCATCGTGCAAATAACAACAAACACTCCTTCCTTCGTATCCCTTGGTCTTCATCTCTTCACATACCGGTCGAGGGGTCAGGAGCGAGACGTTTTTGATCAAATAGTCATGGTCGACCTCGGACCTTGACTTCCTTGGCATCTTCGGGAGGGGGGCAAGCCGAACCCAGGGCTAAACGCTTCTATGCCATCCCCAAGCAGAGTTCAACTTGAGCAGGAAACCAATCTTGACCCGCGATCAAACGAACGGGTATCGATACGAGAGTTCAATCACGGTACTGTTTGGTCGGTGGGGTGCTGAATCATCTTCGGGTATTTGGACAGGACTGCTGTTCTTGGGTGACAACAGGAACGGCGGCGACGGTTTGGAAAGTGTACTATCTTTGGATTATCGAGACATGATTGCTTTCTGTACATGTGTAAGTGGCGCTTCGTGTGTCTTGTGTCTTCTCTATACCTTGAAGAAATTGAATGCTGTTGTCGAGCTGCAGACAAGGACTGACGGACACTTCTGCAGGAACAAAACTGTAAAGAGCATGACTTCCAACGATGCGAGGCAAGAGACCCGAATTCAAGGCAAATTTGGCTAAAGTTGCACTGCTAGCCATACATCTCCGCCCAATTGGAACGCGCGATGGTTCAGAGACGAGCAACCGTTATGGATACGAGGCCTAAACTCCTCGTAACGGGTTCCTGGTTCCTGAAGCTAGACTCACGCGGATCATCCTCGAGCCTCGTATCATGACAATGGTAACAATACCTCTTTGATATATAAGAGCTGCTCGACCTTTGCAGGTTACTTTTCCTTCTTCTCATCACAACAACTACAGTCGTTAATCTCTCTATTAATCCAGCCAACTTTCACACTCGCTACACAGCACCAACTACACCTTTTTAATACTCCCGATTTCTATATCAGCCACAACACCGCAAACATGAGATTCGCTGCTGTTGCCACTCTTGCCTTCGTCGGCGCTGTCGCTGCCCAGAACTCGACTACTACTGCCACTGGCTGTGTCGCCAAGGACAATGCTTGCCGCACCACTCGCATGCCCGATGGCTCTTCTGCCAACCAGGCTCAGTGCTCTGCCAACAACGCTCAATGCCAGGGCGACTGCTACGCTGCCTACAACACCTGCAGAACCACCCCCGTTGACGGCCTCTCTGCCAACCAGGCCCAGTGTGTTTCCGAGTACGCTACCTGCCTCGGCGAGAACCCCGTTGCTGCCTCTGGCGGTCTGATCTCCTCGTTCATTCCCTACTCGGCCACCGCCTCTTCGTCCGCAGCTGCTGAGACCACATACGCCTGCAACCCTGCTCACTCTTACCCTGGTGGCCAGCAGTGCGTCTCTAGCAACGGTGCCTTGACCCTTGTCTCACCTTCCACCACCGCTGCTGCCTCTGCTTCCATGGTCTACATGACTGAAGTCGTGACTGCGTAAGTTAAATCCCCTCCTTGCCCATCTCTCTCTTGAGTATCATGCTAATCTCGCAGACACAGCCTCACCACCGTCTGCCCCGCCCCCACCGCCGGCGCCTACACCACCACCATCCACAGCAACGTCTACACCGTCTCCTCGGCCACCACCATCACCGTCACCAACTGCCCTTGCACCGTTTCCAGCAAGGTTCCCGCTGCTTCCGTCACTGGAGGCGCTCAAACCGGTATGACGACTTCTGCTGCTGGCAACGGCAACAAGAACGGCACTGCTTCTGCCACTGCCACTCAGAGCAAGCCTGCTGTTTACACTGGCGCTGCTGCCAACGTTGCTGCTGGCATGGGATTCCTTGGTGCTGCTGCTGGTGCCGTTATGCTCTTGTAAGCGGTCTTTGGACTGTGGGGTATTTGATGTGACTTGGATTTGTCCTTTTGGGGCATTGTGGAGGTGCGAGGATGAGAGTGGTGTGAGGTGTAATGAAGAAGTCGAGAAATTGGAAATGTTTTTACATCTCTGTATAATTATGGGAAAACACAAGGACATTTTGAATCTAATATAAACTGTAATGGAATTTGGTTTAAACTCTTTGTGTTGCTCAGATTTGATGGTAATTTTTGATGCTCGTGGCTTTGGTTTCTGTTTTTGACCTTTTGACCCTCCCACCTTTCGCTTGTCTACTGCATCTTGCATCTGGGAAGCATCAGTAGCAGAAGTTTACACCCCCCTAATCTCTTGTCGACTGGAATTTATGGGATAAAGTAAGTGCGCTCTTATGACAGATTTACTGCAGGATGCACAGGAAACACCGACGAAACACAAAAAAAGAAAAGCCTAATGCCGCGAGAAACACGCGTTTAAGCAAATGGTGTAGAAAATGCATGCAAGCAGAAATCTGCTACTTCCTTGATTGCTATCTATGCGTTTAGATTTCTAATCTAGATCTGACCTTTTCATTGCATCGTTTGCGATTTCTGGTTGCGTGGTTGATGCTTGCTGGTATACTGTTCCGGATAGCATCGCAGTGCTTGTGTGGATGACAGCTTGATCGTGGTGTTTGCGATCGGATGTTCTGGTCACTATTTGTGCGTGCAGGGGCTGTTGCGTGGTTGGCGAGTGTGTAGAGATCGCCATCGCCAGACTATCGCGATAGCTTGCCGCGTGATGCAGGTACTTGGTCGAAGGATCTGTCTGATAACCACGCGGGCGGCAGAGGCTGGTAGTGGATGTTTGATCCTTCATAAGCCGAGTCTGCGTCGGGCGGCGGTTAAAGGTCGTTTTTAGCAGCTCATGCGGGTCGAGCATATTGATCGGTACCGAGTCGCGTGCAGCTGTACGGCAGCGGTCTGGTCTCCTTTGACAGTACTGTTCGCCGAAATGGGTATTCGTGTGGCTCGGCCCAGACTGATCGGAAGTGTGTTTGTTTGGGCGCCAGGAGATCGCGAGCATGCACGCAACCCGTGAGTTTGGAGATTTGTGGTTTTTCATCAGATTCCCGTACTCCGTTCAGCCAAGAAGCACATTGTGCTTGAGTTCGGTCCAGTCTCTCTTGGTGTCCCAGCATTCTTGCAGCAAAGCCTTGACACGGACAACCTGTCCCATACCGGCGTTCTCAATACTCTGCAGCCGTTGCAGCACATCAACAGCTTTACCAGGATCTCTTGCTTCGCAGCCAGCAAGGAAGAGAGGTAAGATGATGTCTGGAGTGTCAAAGGCGTTGTATCCTTTCAACTCGTTGAAGGCTTCCAGGATGGCATTTACTGAGAATTGCACCAGACGGGACTCGGTTGGAAGCATGTAGACGCGACGATGCAAATAGATTAACGCAGCATGGCTGATTGCAGCGTTGACGGCACGGTAGACCTCCGTAGAAGATGTTGATGACTGTGAGCACGCGCAGTCGTAACGCGTGTGCTTGATCTCCAAAGTAAAGAGCTCCAGATTCAGCCTCAATTGCTGAGACATGGTTATTGTTTGTATCGCAGGTTGTCCGAGTAAGCGCCGCTCGTAGTCACAGCGTTTGGCCAACTCGGCAACCCTCGATAACAGGACCAGTGATTTGTTGGTGAAGCCGGCCAGACACTGAAGTTCAGGTGTTTGCTCTGCCAATCTGAGCTCGCGTGACCACTCATAATATGCGCCTTGATAAGTATCGCTGCTAGCGCTTCCAAAAGTATCCAGGTACGCAAACCATCTGCCGAAGAAGATGGTTGCATTAGTCCGTTGAAGACCTTCTTGACCAAGTCGCAGGCTGTACAGACGTCGCGCCAAGCTCAGGTGCTCCTGCCAGGAAATCGGCAAATCAAATGCCAGAGGATATGATTGCGTGAGGGAGGCCAGCATGACACAGGATCCGAACACTGAATCCGAAATAGGCTCGTTACCTGAGAGCGCTTCACGCAAAGAGGGAAACACGGGCGTGACCCATGTCGCGATGCGGTTCTTGGGCTCGGCATGTCGCAAAAGTCGAGCTCTGTGGCAAGCTGCGTAGGCCAACAAAAGTCGCAAGAGATTGTCATCCTGCATGGCGAGCTGCGGCAAAATTGTCGAAAAAGGGTTGGATGGACATTGGTGAGTTACCAGGACGTTGGCTGTGTAATTGACAAAATAGTGAATGTAGATCAAATTCATCGGATTCTCCAGCAAAACACTAGGAACAGGCATCAAAGAGGTTGGTATCGTGACCGGCACAGACGCCGAGTAGTAAAAGTCGCTCGAACATTGTTGCGGCGAGTCGATTTGAACGTCGTTGTGCTGTCCAAGCGCATCCTTGTCGTTGTTCTTGGGGAGATCGAGGTCGGGGAGACCGTGATCGTAACCAAGGATATCCATCCGGGGCAGGCGTGTTGCGGAGGTGGAACTGGAGGACCGTGGAGTAAAAGAGACGTCGGTCTCATGTGTTTTGAGAACGAAGTCGCTCGTACACAAATAGGGAGAAAGATAGGTTCGTTGGGCCTAGAATTCGTTGATCCAGATGCGACGCTAAACACCGACAGTTTCTTCGTCAGCGCGGCAAGAAGACCAGACTGACGTCGAGGTCCTGCACTCCTGGCCAGCCGTGAGGCGCGGGAACGTTCAGCGAGCAGCGGAAAGTGCAAAAGAAGAATGTCTGTTCAAAGCATTCCTCATGTCTCCTCTCGGTGCTCACGAGGGGGAGACGATATTATGAGATGCTTGTACACGGCATGCGGCAACAATAGACTTTGGCTGGTGTATATCCCTGTCCTATCAAGTCAACAGAACCGCATAGGGTTTCAGATTGGTGGCCACCGACTGGCTGTTTCTCCATGATCCTGCAAGCCAAGACATGACTGAAGAAGAGCCTTGAGCCAATCCTGGCGAGCCGAACGGCCGGATACTTTTGAAGTCTTGTGAGCCGCAGCGAATCTCGGAATATGCTCGCCCTGAGCAGCGAAGAATAGGTACAAGTATCTCACAGCACATAAAGATAGAGATGCAAAAAGATAGAAGAGCAAGCAAAACGTACAGCAGCAGGGATTCCCACGTCGTCACCGACCGTAGTACTAATCTGCCGTTCAACTGCTTATGTATGGCAGAGCGGACGGGATGCCCAG